>JAKOGI010003553.1:0-49587 GCA_029747015.1 Carnegiea gigantea | reverse complement strand
CAAACAAGCCATCAGGATGTTTGTCACTTGAGAACAACCTCTGTGAGGGTGTTTATTATCTACAACGCGAAAATCAGATACCACAATTCACCCCCCTCTTGTGGTTGGATACTCACGAACTCAACAAGTGGTATCAGAGCAGGTTCTCTTACAAAAGGTTAACACCTTGAGAGATTCTGAAGATGGGTACCCCACAAGGAATTCTTGAAGGGCAATCCATTACTCGTCCACCCTATTTCAACGGCCAACATTATAGTTGCTGGAAGAATAGGATGGAGAACTATATTCAGGCAGAAGATTATGAATTATGGATGCTCATCAAGAACGGTCCCCTTGTTCCCACCAAGGTGCTTGAAGATGGTAAGAAGGTTCCCAAGGAATCCATAGAATTTGATACCGATGACTACAAGAAAATGGAGAAAAATGCCAAAGCCAAAAAGCTTCTATATTTTGGCCTAGGACCCGATGAATACACTCGCATCTCTGAGTGTGAATCAGCCCAAGCTATCTGGAATGCTCTGCAAGTTGCTCATGAAGGTACGAGTCAAGTTAAAGAATCTAGAATTGAGCTACTTATGCGACAATATGAGTTGTTTGATATGGGTGATCATGAAACTGTGATGGACATGTATACACGGTTCACCCACATCACGAACGAGTTAAATTCCCTGGGAAGATCTTTCACCACTGAAGAGTTGGTGAGGAAAATCCTCAGAATTTTACCTCGCACGTGGGAGGCCAAAGTAACAGCCATCCAAGAGGCTAAAGACATGAACCAAATCACCCTCCACGAGTTGATTGGTAATCTCCAGACCTATGAACTCCGAAAGAACTCACAGCAAAGAGAGGAGCAAAAGAATGATCGTGGGCTTGCCTTGAAAGCACATGAGGACACTGACTCTGACCTTGAAGATGAAGAAATGGCCCTAATGTCCAGAAAATTCAAGAAATGCTTCAAAAAGGTCAAGGAAAACAACAAAAGAAAAGACTTCAGCAAGTCCAGAAACACTCCAAAGAACAGCTCACAGGGTGTTTCAAGTGCGGCAAACCAGATCACTTAGTCAAGAATTGCCCTCTGCTTCGAGAAGATCAGACGCCCGAACACCCTCGAAAACAGGGTCGAAAACACCCTATAAACAATTTGGGCAAGCGATTCTCGAAAGCTATGCTGGCTGCTTGGGGAGATTCCTCTGAGGATGAATGAGAATCTGAAGCTGAAGAAGGAGTCGTAGCACTTATGGCACAAAGTGATTCAGATTCAGATGATGAATCAACAATCAGCTTCTCAGATCTCAAGAACAAGGTACATGGTCTTAACAAAGCCAATTTAGAAGAACTTCTATATAATTTGATAGACACATGTGCTGATCTAAAAAGAGAAGTTCGTGACCTAGAGCTTGAAAATGAAATTCTTAAAAATGAAAAACTCGGTTTACATGAAAATGTTAATATGCTCAAACAAAACCTCTTTATAAAAGAAGGAGATTACTCTCGAATAGAGGAAAGACTCTTTGAGGTGGAAGGAATGGTTGAGTCCCTGCTCAAAGAGAACAAGGGTTTGCATGCTAATAAAGAAAAACTGGAACCCGAGCTTAGCACAAACAAACGATGGAACAAATCTTCACAGGCCCTTGCTTGGTTAAACACTCACCATAGTCGAAACAGAAAGGGACTTGGGTATAAGCCTAAACGAACAGTTTACCCAATTCATAGAAAGTATGTGGGATTACCTGAAAACAGTGTTTGCTTTCATTGTGGTAAAACTTGTCACTATCGATATTCTTGTCCTTTAAGAAAACATGCCAATGAAAAGAATGAAAGGTATGTGAAACAAATCTGGATTAGAAAAGATGAGCTTTACATGTCTAAAGGAATAGGACCCAAGTGGATCTGGGTTCCCAAAACTAACCCGTGATTTGTTTTGCAGGCTGAAGTGAGAGAGAACAATCCCACAAACAACCCAGCAAACAAGGTAAGAAGCACCCTGTCAAACAGATCAGAAAACAACCTTGAAAACAGGCAGCTGTGGTATGTTGATAGTGGGTGTTCGCGGCACATGACTGGAGAAATATCAAATTTTCTCTCACTTACAGCTTTGAATGGTGGGAGTGTAGCATTTGGAAACGGCAAGTCTAGGACAATTGTCGGTATAGGTAATATTGGTAAAACTCTCTCCCACTCAATTGATAATGTGCACTTGGTTGATGGTTTAAAGCACAATTTGTTAAGTGTGTCCCAACTGTGTGACAAGAACAACCTAGTGGTGTTTTCACGAACACGTTGCTTGGTTGTAAATGACGATACAGGAGATGTTGTGTTGAGGGGGAAGCGATGTCAAAATGTTTATAAAGTTTGTATTTCCACTCTTCCCCAAAATAATTTGACTTGTTTAAATGCATTAAATGATGATATAATATTATGGCACAAGAGACTAGGTCATGCAAGCTTATTCTTGTTAAACAAACTTGTTTCAAAAGACCTAGTTATTGGACTACCTTCCATCAAATTTAATGATGAAAAGGTATGTGAAGCTTGTGCAAAAGGCAAACAAGTCAGATCTTCTTTTAAATCGAAAAGGTGTGTAAGCACTACTCGACCTCTAGAATTGCTACACATTGATTTGTGTAGTCCCATGAGGATAACTAGTAGAGGTGGGAAAAAGTATGTGCTTGTGGTAGTGGATGATTACTCTCGATTTACTTGGACCTTGTTTTTGGCATCCAAGGATGAAACCATTGAGAATTTTATTGCCTTTCTCAAAAAGGTTGAAAAGAGAGTAGGACACTCCTTAATCAGCTTAAGATCTGATCATGGAACTGAGTTTAAAAATGCAAGTTTTATTAACTATTGTAATGAACATGGTGTTGATCATAACTTCTCAGCCCCAAGATCACCCCAACACCCTGGAAGACATGACCAGAACAATGCTTATTGCCAGTGGTCTTCCTAGGTATTTCTGGGCAGAAGCATTGAACACCTCATGTTACATTATAAATAAATGCATGATCAGACCTATGTTGAATAAACTCCTTATGAACTTTTCTAAGGCAGAAAACCCAATATTACGCACCTAAGGACATTTAGTTATAAGTGTTTTGTGCATAATAATGGGAAGGATGCCTTAGGAATGTTTGATCCAAGAAGTGATGAGGCAATACTTCTTGGCTATTCTTCTCACAGCAAGGCATACAAAGTTTTTAACAAAAGAACCTTGTGTGTTGAGGAAAGTGTGCATGTACTTTTTGATGAATCTAACGTGTTGAGTGGGAATGATGCACAGGAAGATGAACTTGAATTAGGTCTTGTTCGAAAAGAAGTGTTGCTCCAAGATAAACGAGGTAAGAACACCATGGAGAAAACAGCTCCTGAAGGTGTTCCTCAGAACAGCAGGCAAGGTGAACACCAAACAGGGGAAAACACCGCTGAACCCTGTTCGGAACCATGTTCTTCAGGAATAAGGTTACAAACAGGTGCAGAAACAGGATCAGGAGGCGTTCTTGAGCCTGATCCTACACACATTTCAGTTAGAACAGAGCATGTGTCTGTGGATCCTCTTACTCCATGACCATGGAAGCACCATAGTTCGCATCCTCTTGATCAAATCTTGTCAGATATTAATACTGGGTGCAAACTAGATCTAAACTGAAGAATTTTTGTGCTTTCTATGCTTTTCTTTCTAACATTGAGCCAAAAAGTGTGAATGAAGCTCTTGCAGATTCAGATTGGATCACGACTATGCAAGAAGAGCTTCATCAATTTGAAAGAAACAAGGTATGGCACCTTGTACCTAAACCTGCAGAGAGAACAATCATTGGAACCAAGTGGGTGTTCTGAAACAAACTGGATGAGTCAGGAACAGTCACCAGGAACAAGGCACGGCTGTTTGTACAAGGATACAATCAAGAAGAAGGGATCGATTACGAAGAAACCTTTGCACCAGTTGCTAGAATTGAGGCTATTCGAATTTTAATAGCCTTTGCCGCTCATATGGAAATCAAGCTATATCAAATGGATGTTAAAAGTGCATTCCTAAACGGATACCTTAAAGAAGAGGTGTATGTCAAACAACCCCCTAGTTTTGAAAATGGTGATTTTTCAAATCATGTTTTTAAACTTGACAAGACACTTTATGGTTTAAAACAAGCTCCAAGAGCTTGGTATGAACGGTTGTCAAGTTTTTTACTTGAAATGATTTTAGAAGAGGTAAGGTAGACAATACCTTGTTTCTAAAATCTAAGGGGGAACATTTTTTGATTGTCCAAATATATGTTGATGATATTATATTTGGTGTAACTCATCATGATTTATGCAATGAATTTTTAAATATGATGAGGAGCGAGTTTGAGATGAGCATGATGGGTGAGCTTAATTTTTTCTTAGGCTTACAAATCAAGCAAACTCCAACCGGCACCATGATCCATCAGCAAAAGTATATCAAGGAATTACTTAAGCGTTTTGGGATGGAGTCGGCCAAACCCATAGACACTCCTATTTCTCCTTCAACCAAGTTGGTTATGGATGATGGGAGTCCCTCAGTTGAGGAGAACCTCTATCGGGGTATGATTGGGTCACTCTTATACCTAACCGCTAGTAGACCTGATATTGTTTTTAGTGTTGGTTTATGTGCCCGTTTTCAGTCTAATCCTAAGGAAACTCATCTTAAGGTTGTTAAACGGATACTAAGGTATTTGAAACATACACCCAATTTAGCTCTATGGTATCCTAAAGGTTGCAATTTTGATCTTATTGGATATGCTGATGCTGACTATGCTGGATTCCTAGTTGATAGAAAGAGTACCTCAGGTATGGCTCACGTTCTTGGACCTTGTTTGGTATCTTGGGCTACCAAGAAGCAACATTCTGTTGCCATGTCCACAGCAGAAGCTGAATATGTTGCAGCAGCTTCATGTTTTGCTCAACTGTTGTGGATAAGGCAACAGCTTAAGGACTTTTGTGTTGACACTGGATGCATTCCTATTTTTTGTGATAACACAAGTGCAATTAATATTGCCAAAAATCCATGTCAACATAAGAGAACAAAGCATATTGATATTCGACATCATTTCTTGAGAGACAATGTTGAAAAGGGTTTAATCTCTATGAATTTTTGCTCAACGGAAAGTCAGATTGCTGATATATTCACTAAGGCACTAGCTAGAGACCTTTTTGAGAGAAATAGACTGGAACTAGGTTGGTGAGAACACCCTGAGATACCTGTTTCCAGAACATGAACTGGGTTTGGTAAGATCAACCATTACACCCTGTTCTCTCCCCCTGTTTGCAAATTTTATTAATAACGGATGTGATTGCATATGCCCGTATTGCATGCATTTTTTTTCTTATCTACCTAGTACAGCATAAGGGGATGTACTGGAGCCGTCTTAATGCCATTCAGTCGAATCAGATCAGACGGCAAAGAACAGGCATAATACAGAGAACAGGTACGCCCCTTGGTTGCTCGTTGGCATAATACAGAGAACAGGTACACCTCTTGGTTGCTCGGTGTGTTTGCTTTCCTTCCCAAGGCACAAGATGTTATTGCTCCTACCCGTTGCAATTCAAGAGATCTTCTCAAAGATTCGGCTGCTCTCTCTCTCTCTCTTTTTATGCCCTGCTCTTAGTACTATCGTTCGTCTTGCCCTCACGCAAAAACCGAACATCCTGCAAACTCCTTAAACCCTAATCTCTCTCCTCTAGCAACAATGGCTTCCAACAACACTCTTCAATCAAAAGCCCTCGTTCTTTCTTCCTCAATTCCTGCTCCTTCTCGCCCAATTCTTTACAAGCCTTTCCAATTTCTGAATCGCTTGTCTCTAAAATCAGTGGGAATGGGGATGGATGATATCCCCTTTGAATGTGGAAGGGAATTGGTGTTCCTCGTAGGGGCAATTGCTTGTCCCATTTCAGTTGAGTCAGAGGGAACAAAGTCGGGGTCTCAAGAACAATTCTTGAAAACCCCTGAAGGGTTTAATTTTGAGCCCTGTTTCTCTGACACCGCGACAGAAACAGGGGCTGCCTCTGCCGAAGGTGTGGTTGTGGAGGATCTTCCTGTTGACTTCCAAGGGAAGTCGAATGAGTCGTCCGAGGAGAGTCTCGAGAAGAATTCTCTCCCTGAGGCTGAAACCCCCACTCCGGTCGCTCGAACTGGAGAGAACAGGAAGAGAGTGAAAATCGTGGCTAGGCGTAGTAGAACACCAAGAACAAGGCCACAACCAAGGTCTCAACCCTCACAAACTCCCTCTTCTCCTCAATCCTCTAAGCCCTCTCGCAAGTCTGCGAGAATCGCTTTTCAATCCGCTCCTTGTACCTCCAAACCCTCTACTCCTATCATCGAGGAGATTTCTTCTTCTTCTGAAGGGTTCTCGAGTTTTGACTCTGAGAACACCACCTTCAAACAGGGGACACCGGTGTTTTCCGAGTCCTCTGAAGATCAAGCTCCTCCAAAACCGACCAATAAACCTGCTGTGAAGCCCTCTCCTGCCAAAACACCCCTCAAGCGAAAGCCCAGAATAGCCCCCATACCAGAAACTACCACCTCTGTTCCTGTCCTTAAACGCCCAAAGCAGTTCACTCCCTCTCCTATGTCTGACAAACATGCGCAGTTGCTGAAGCGTAATGTCGTCAGGGGGAAGGTAGTGAATGTAAGCTTTTTCGAGGAACAGGGTCTGGGGGTGTTCTTGAATAAGCTTCGAGCCCAAGGCTGACTTGAGTTGTTTGCAAACACCCAGCAAGGGTGTTCTGTGCCCGAGTTGGCTGAATTCTATGCCAACTGCTCTGTCACAAATGGGGTGGTGACAAGTGCTATCAATGCGTGTCATTTTTCCTTTGATGAAGCCACCCTGAGTGATATTCTGGGCATCCCCTCTCGTGGATTTGCTGTATATGTGAGGGAAGACAAAACGGCCCTGGAAACAGCCAGGCTCTTAGAGGTGTCCAAACGCCTTAGTCAAAACAGGGCCTGAGAACACCCCTCTCGGTTAAGAAGGGTGAAATGACCTCCCTACACCAACTACTGTTTATGTTCACCATCAAGAACATAATACCGCGAGGTCAAGGGTGAAACTCAGCAGATGCCTTTGATCAATGTCTGGTGGACCTCCTGGATCGGGAGGAACCAGTAAACCTCCCTGCAATCATGATTCGCCACATAGAGCGAATTGCGAACACCACCGGGCACATGATCTTGGCTATGGGTTTTTGTTGACAAGGGTGCTTGAGTACTTTGGGATCGTGCTCACACGAAGAGTGTCGGCCCAAATCATTGATGAAATTGGCGTTGACACCCTACTAGGGTGTGGCTGTGGGTTTGGCGAAGGGTCAGTCTCCAAACAGGGTCGTCGACCACCTCGACCACCTGTTTCTGGACAACCTTCCGTCAAGGTTGAGGCTGTTCTTGAGGACAATGCTCGCCTCAAAGATGAGCTCTTAGCTGTCAAGGCTGCTCTTGCTGAGGAACGAGCTCTCTCGGCCAAACACCATGAAGATTTGCTTGCACTTCTCTCCACTCTTGCCCCCAGCATCCCTCCTCTGCAAACGCAACCATCCCCTGCTCTCTGATTGTCTAGGCTGTTCTCTAGTATCCTCCTTCCTTACTTTCGTTTTTGGCATTTGTAAGGTTTTTAATGCAATATCCCTTTATTACTGCCTCTTGCAACTTCGGCTATTTACTTCTTTTCTTGCATTCATAATGTTGTTTATGCTTTTTAATGATGCCAAAAGGGGGAAGTAGTTCTATTGACGAGTGGACCTTAGCATTGACTTATCCCTATCAGCATTCATTCATTTTTTGTCAATATGGTCACTTGGTTTGTCATCATCAAAAAGGGGGAATTTGTTGTGTTGTTATATTTAGTTTTGATGATAACAAATCCAAGTGTAAAAATCTGTCCAAGTAATGTTGCTCCGAACACGATCTCCAAACAGGCCTAACTAGTGTTTGTGATCTTTATTGTATTAACTGGTTTGCTACATGTGAGAATGTCTTCTAGACAGGTTTTACTTGGTGATTCTATATTAAGTCAAGGACACCATCTCGACAGTTGATTGTAAAGCGTGTTCCTGAACTCTAGCAATGCAAAGAACAACCCCAGCAAACAAGGTGGCCTTGGTGTTCACAGCAGCTCTACAAATCTCGGACAAGATGACTGGTTCAAAAAACAAGAAGTCTTGGGTATATAGGTTTTATTTAATTAGACTCTTGTTAATATGCCAATATTGAAAACATCATTTTTAAACACTTCTTGAATCGGTACTTGCGCTAAGTGCTTCAGAACACCAGTTGCGAACAACCCTGCGAACAGGGTGCCTATGGTGTTTCTGAACTGCAGTGGCCATACCCGATTATTTTTGAAAAATTCATTTTGGCTGGCCAAGATCTCTAGAATACTTTCCTTGAATTTCAAAACTGCTATTTCTCTGGAAAGGTATTTCCTGAAAATATTTTGGGAGAATTTCGAAAATAAGTTTGGAGATTTGCCAAAACTTAAAGGAAAAAATTTCCTTTGACTATATTTTCGGATTTGGTAAAAGCTGAAAATCTCTTTAAACCTCTTCACGGTTATGGGAAGATAAGGGTTATCCTTTAAGATAACAAAATCCCTTATATTTTGGGATAAATTAATCATTAGCCGTTGGATAATTTTGCAAAACAATTTCCATACTTAGCTGATTCTGTGGTTTATGACCATTGATTTTTTTGTTTAAAAGCCTCAGCTTTTTCTCTCCCAGCATATACACACAGACAGATATAAACAGATATTCAAAACACTCGAAAAACAGAGAGATAGAAAACTCGGTTTGAATTTGCATAAACACAGCCTTTTGAAAAAATCCAGGAAAATCAGAAAACTCGGTTTACACTCAAAGATTCTTGAGCTTCATTCTGAAAAGCAAATCGTGACAAGCTGTGTTTGATTTTGAGTTTTCATACCATTGGCATAATAGGATCTTCATTGTACCTTACATCTGCTTAGTGAGAAGCACCCCCTGTGAGGTGTTTGTAACCCTGATCTTGGATCAGAAAAGTGAGTGAGTGTGTCCTAGTCGTGTGGACTTGGACGTGTCTAATCTTGCGAAGGTTGGACATGGTGTAACCTGTATTTGAGAAGAAGGTTACGTGGTTGCAAGTTGTAACAAGGTGTGTTACATTTGTAACGTGTGAAGCCCGTTAGTGAGAGTGGTTAAATCCTACACGAGGTAGGTCGTGGTTTTTCACACTTCAGTTGGGCTAGAGGTGTTTTCCACGTAAAAATTGTGTGTGCTTTATTTTCCGCATCTATCTTGGTGATTTTCGCCTCTGCAAAATTTGAGAACACCCCGTGTAAACAAGCTATCAGGGTGTTTGTCACTTGAGAACAACCTCTGTGAGGGTGTTTGTTATCTACAATGCGAAAATCAGATACCACAATTCACCCCCCCTCTTGTGGTTGGATACTCACGAACTCAACAAGTCTATAGTTAAAAATCTCATTCAATAGCTTCGACATAACGGTTAACCACCCTATAGCTCACAGTGACCGCAAAACCTAGGCCATGATACCACAGCTGCAACGCTTCAGCTCTTAAATATATCAATGATTATAATTAACTAATCATTAGTGGTCAATATAGTGGAAAAGACATAGTTAGGACGTTACCGCTATCTTAAAGAGGATAATAATTCATTAGTTGTAATACTCAACACCGACCTAATAACGACTCTTAGTTATACATAATAGCAACAGGCAATCTACACACGTCTGAGCCAAGTACCAGTTCAACAACCCACCATTATACTTGCGGACGACCAAAAACTTTGAGGGATGCCATTGTGAGCTTGGTGATATCCCATTAGTTGAAGTCTTGCTTTACTTATAACATCCAACGCGTAAATTTTATACGTCCCATTGACAAATGACTTTTTCGTCAACTTTTTGGGTGAAAATGGTTGTTTTCGGCACAAGTTGGATGTTTGACCAAGTCAAACAACTATTCCAAGTATGTGGTAAATAACTTTTTCTAGTAGCTTTTTGACCCCAAAAAGTTATTTTCCAAAAAACTAAACTAAGTAGTTTTTGGGGGATAGCTGTTTGGGCTTTATTGTTTAAATGGCCAAAATGGCCCCAAGTTGATTAAAATCATGCCAATTGCCATCATTTGATGGGGACTATCCCTTGGAACTATTTGAAGATCAACCAACAAGTCTAGGGGACTCCACAAGAAGCAAGGATGTCAAGGAAGTTCATGCCTTAGTCAAGGAAGTTGCCAACCAACCCGTGCACATTCTGTCCAGTTCAGCCAGAATTTGGCCCGGTTTTGCAAGTTTGATTACTCAAGCTTAATTTGGACTTAAGAGGTTTCAAATCCACTTTTTAGAACCCTTAATATGTCTGCTTTAAGGACATATAAAGAGTTCTACGTTAGGTCATTAGGTAATAAGTCCATTGGAGCTATTTTTTCAGATGCTATAGAAAATGTCCTAGCATGCATATACTGCACCTTTTGGCCTATATCTTCCAAATTGTAGCTCAAAAGTTCTGCCAACTTGAGCCACGTGAAAGCTAACTTCTTAAGCTTTCTAACAAGGGTTGTTTCACCCAATTTGAGTAAGAAACCTAGGAGATATAACTATTTGAAGTTGACAATTGTAAACTGAAAAGTTGCTGACAAATAGCATAAAACACTTTTTAGCTTTTGTTGTTGCTTTTTGGTTCCCTCTTGCTTTATGGACGTGTATGGCCCCCTTTTCCCCTCTCTTACAGCTTGTTAAAAGCTCTCATTATATAAGGGAGGCCTTAGGTTGTAAAGAAACACACTTGAATGAATACAATAGCTTGAGTTGTGAAAACTCTTTCTATTCTCTCTCAAAGTCCTAGTGTTGTATCTTGAGTGTGGCAACCTCAAGTGTGTCTTTAGGTCTTCTTCATTCAACTAAGAAGGTGATTAAGTTCTTAGTTGAAGAAAGAAGATTTCCCAAGTGCGTGAACCAAGGTGGGTATTCAAATCACCCTTGCTAATTCACTTACATTCTGTCCTTGTTTTTGTTCTCTTTGCTTCCATCTCTCTCTTTACTACTCGTATGTATTCTTGATTCCCTTTTGCAAACCCTTGCCTTAGTGAAGCTAGAATACATCATCTTCTCGTTTGATCTTTTGGTAAGCTGGAAAAGATACAAAAATTCTGCCCAAGTTCTCTCCCTCAAATGCAAAACAAATTGAGGCTCTTTCACCCTCATTTGGATGTGTTTGAGGTTCGGACGGGTACATTATTTAGTATCAGAGCTTAGGCTACCCTCTTGGCCAACTTCTATTACCCAAACACATTCCAAACACAAAACCTATAAAACAGCCACAAACACATTCCCTTCCAACTTCCCAGCCGTGTCAAATTAGTGAGTTAGTACGGCCACACCGTGCCATAGTGGCATGGCCATCCCACATTCCAGCCCCATTCATCCCATTTAAGTAGCCCAGCATGGCCAGATCGTGCCTATAAGCACGACCGTGCCTACCCCTTCCCGTCCAAAAACACCAACTCTTCACTCAAAAGCCAACATGTCTTCTAGCCTTACTCCCGAGCAAGTGGTTGAGCAAACTTTGAGAGAGAAGGCTGAGTTGGGAGCCCATATTAAATACCTACAATCACAACTTGGTAAAATGATGCAAGAAAAGAGAAGTAACTTACAAAGTTCTAGAAGCGCAAGCAAGCAAGACTCGGATGATTCCGAAGTAGAGGAAAGCAACTCCCTTGGAGACTCCGATGAGGATGTGTACACAAGAAGATCAAGGAGGCACCATAGACCTCATGACTGAAGCTACAATAATTTCAAGGTGGACATCCCTGAATTTGAAGGTCAACTTGATCCGGATGTATTCTTGGATTGGCTACAAACCGTTGAGAGAGTCTTCAAGTTCAAGGACATCCACGATGAAAGAAAGGTAAAGCTTGTTGCTTTAAAACTTAGAAAATATGCTTCCATTTGGTGGACAAATGTTGTGACTAAGAGAGTTAGGAAGAGAAAAGGGAAGATAAGAACTTGGGCAAAAATGAAGTGCAAACTTAAGTCCAAGTTTCTATCTCCCCATTACTTGCAAGACAACTTCCATAAACTCCACCACCTCAAACAAGAGTCTAAGAGTGTAGAAGAGTATACTAGAGAGTTTGAGCAATTGCTTTTGGAATGTGATTTGAAGGTGGATGAATCTCAAACTTTGATTAGATATTTGAGTGGTTTGAATAAAGAAATTGCTCAGGTGGTTGAACTCCACCCTTACACCTCCTTAGATGAGCTTAGTGTCTTAGCTTTTAAAGTGGAGTTACAAAAGAGAGTCAAGGGCAAGGGCATGGCTTCCAAGCCTAACCCCTGTCCTTACCCCTTCCAAAAGCCCTTCTACAGCCCTCCCAAATCTATCCCAAACACAAACTCGAGACCCTCTCCACCCAATCCCCCACAAACACCCTCCAAACAACATCCAAAACTCAGTGATAAGAAGAGGTGTTTTCATCGCCAAGGTCTTGGACACTTTGCTTCCGAGTGTCCCAACAAAAGAATCGTCACTTTGGCTGAGTATCAAGCTTGTTGTGAGGAGCTAGAAGAGGAGAATGATGAAGGAGAAAGGAAGCTTCTCATGACCAAGGCACTTAAAGAAGTTGAAGAAGGTCCCGATGAAGGAGAGATGCTTGTGATAAGAAGAGCCTTGAGTGGTCTTACTTCCCAAAATGACATGGAAAAAAGGGAGAACATCTTCCACACTCGATGTACCGTGAAGGGAAAAGTTGTTCTCTCATCATTGATGGAGGAAGTTGTACCAATGTTGCTTCCAAGGCTCTTGTAGAGAAGCTCAAGCTTTTGGTTTCACCACATCCAAGCCCTTGCACCTTCTAATGGCTTAATCAAGGTAAAGGTTTGCAAATCTCTTCTCGTTATTTACTTAGCTTTTCAATTGGCAAAAATTATAAGGATGAGATTTGGTGTGATATTGTGCCCATAGATGCTTGTCATGTCCTCTTGGGACGTCTATGGTTATTTGATAGAAGTATAATGCATGATGGTCGTTTGAACACTTATACCTTCACCAAAGACCATAAGAAAATCACCCTCACCCCTCTCAAACCCACCTCTCAAAGAAAGCCTCAAGACACTCCTAGCATGGATGCCTTCCTTACCACCCTTCTCCATTCCGAACTACATGAGTATGATGACTACAAAGAGTGGATTCTACTGGGCCATAAACCGGCTGAAGCTAAGGATTCTTCCCATCCTTTGCTTACCCCTCTCCTAAAAGCCTTTGAACATGTCTTCCCGAGTGAAGTTCCCTATGGCCTCCCTCCCAAAGGATCCATACAACACAAAATTGATCTCATTTTCGGTGCCACCCTTCCAAACAAACCGGCCTACCGCATGAACTCTCAAGAAACACAAGAGGTGTAAAGGCAAGTAGATGAGCTACTAGCCAAGGGCTTGGTCCGTGAAAGCCTAAGTTCATGTACCGTACCCGCATTGCTTGTTCGTAAGAAGGATGCTAGCATGAGGATGTGTGTGGATAGTAGAGCGATCAATAAAATCACCATCAAATACCGCTTTCCTATCCCACAGTTGGACGATCTTCAAGATGAGCTTCATGGAGCCACCATCTTCTCTAAGATTGATCTTAGAAGTGGCTATTATCAAATTCGGATTTATGAAGGAGATGAGTGAAAGACGGCCTTCAAGACTAAAGGAGGTCTCTATGAATGACTTGTAATGCCATTCGGGTTGATAAATGCACCAAGCACCTTCATGAGGCTTATGAACCAAGGTCTAAAGCCCTTTCTTGGCAAGTTCATTGTTGTCTACTTTGATGACATATTGGTGCATAGCAAAAGTGAAGAAGAGCATGCCAACCATCTACATCAGGTCTTGAGTATCCTAGCTCAAGAAGAGCTCCATGGGAACTTGAAAAAGTGTCACTTTTTCACTTCTCTAGTCATATTTTTGGGCTATGTTGTTTCGGCCCAAGGGATTCATGTGGATGAAAGCAAAGTCAAGGCCATCCATGAGTGGCCCGTTCCTACCTCTATCCAACAAGTTTGAAGTTTTCATTATTTAGCCTCTTTCTATAGGAGGTTTGTGAGAGATTTTAGCACCATTGTTGCCCCCATAACCGAGGTACTCAAGGCCAAAAGGTTTGAATGGACCAAGCAAGCTCCAAGGGCCTTTGAAGAAATCAAATGCAAGCTTACTAGTACACCCATTCTTGCCCTTCCACGCCTCTGCAAAGTATTTGAAGTGGAATGTGATGCTTCTGATGTGGGGATAGGGGTGGTCCTATCTCAAGAGAAAAGGCCTATAGCTTTCTTTAGTGAAAAGCTTAATGATGCAAAGAGGAAGTACTCCACTTATGACAGGGAGTTCTATGCAATTGTGAGAGCTTTGGAGCATTTGAGGCATTACTTAGTGGGAGGAGAATTCATTCTCCATTCGAATCATGAAGCTCTTAAGTTCATACAAGGGCAACACAAGCTCAACCTAGGCATGCCTAGTGGGTAGAGTACTTACAAGCCTTTCATTTTGTGATCCACCACAAGTCGAGCCAACTCAACAAAGGGGCAGATGCTTTATCAAGAAGGTATCTCTTACTCTCTACCTTGGAATCCAAAGTCCTTGGTTTTGAGATCATTCAGGCGTTGTATGCCCAAGATGAAGATTGTAAGGAGTTATATAAGAAATGCACCGATCATGCTCACGGTTTGTTTCACTTGGATAATGGGTTTCTTTTCAAAGGAAGTGTGGATTTAGAGAGCTTTTGATTCAAGAGCTCCAAGGAGGAGCACTAGCCGGACACTTTGGTATTGAGAAGACTTGCTCTATGCTCAAAAATCACTACTATTGGCCAAAGATGTCTAAAGATATGGAGCACTTTGTTAAAAGATGCTCAACTTGCCAACATGCCAAGAGCCACTCCTAGCCCCAATGCCTTTATTCTCCCCTTCCCGTCCCTCAGGGACCTTAGGAGGATGTAAGCCTAGACTTCATCATGGGTTTTCAAAGGACCCAACGGCACAAAGATTCAGTCATGGTGGTGGTGGACCGATTCTCTAAAATAGCACACTTCATAGCGTGCCATACCACCAATGATGCTTCCTTCATTGCCAACCTGTACTTTAAGGAGATCGTTCGTCTCTATGAAATTCCAAGAAGCATAGTTTCGGATAGGGACACAAAGTTCCTAAGACATTTTTGGCTCACTTTGTGGAGGAAGTTTGGTACTCACCTTAAGTTTAGTACAACTTGCCACCCCCAAACTGATGGCCAACCCGAGGTGACTAATAGAACTTTGGACACTTTGTTTAGAGTTCTAGTCAAGAAGAGCATTAAGGGGTGGGATGAGCTACTTCCTCATGCAAAATTCGCCTTCAATCGAGTTCCAAGCAAAGCAACCAATCTTTTCCTGTTCTAAGTGGTGTATGGTTACAACCCTCGGACTCCATTGGACCTTGTTCCAACCCTCAATCTCACCAAGTTCAGTTGGGCGGTCGAGAAGATAGCAAAAGAGATCCAAGAGCTGCACACCAAGATTAGGGAAAAAATTGAGAAGTCTAATGAGCAAGCCAAGCAACAAGCCAACAAGCATAGGAAAGATGCTCAATTTCAACCGGGAGATTTGGCTTAGATCCATTTGAGAAAAGAATGATTCCCTAGCGAGCGCAAATCCAAGCTTATGCCACGGTCGGATGGTGCATTTGAGGTTATTGAGAAGATTGGTCCTAATGCTTACAAGATCAGCCTCCTGGGAGATTATAGAGTCTTGGCTACCTTCAATGTAGCTGAGCTTAGTCCCTACTATGATGAAGATGAACAATTTTCGAGTTTGAGGTCAAACTCCAACCAATCTGAGGAGTATGATGGGGACCATCCCTTGGAACTGTTTGAAGATAAACCAACCAACACTAGGGGACTCCACAAGCACCAAGGAGGTCAAGAAATTTCATGCCATGGTCAAGGAAGTCGCCAACCAACCCATGCACATTCTATCCAGTTCGGCCAGAATTTGGCCCGATTTTGCAAGCTTGATTACTCAAGCTTAATTTGGACTTAAGAGGCTAAAAGTCCGCTTTTTGGAACCCTCAATATGTCAAGTTTAAGGAAATACAAAGAGTTCAAGGTTAGGTCATTAGGTAATAAGTCCATTGGAGCCATTTTTTTAGATGTTGCAAAAACTATCCCAGTATGAATATGCTACACCTTTTGGCCTATGTCTCCCAAATGGTAGCTCAAATGTTCTTCCAACTTGAGCCACGTGAAATCTGACTTCTTAAGCTTTCTAGCAAGGGTTGTTTCACCCAATTTGATAAGAAACCTAGGAGATATAGCTGTTTGAAATTGACAATTGTAAACTGAAAAGTTGCTGATAAAAAGCATGAAGCACTTTTCAGCTTTTGTTATTGCTTTTTGGTTCCCTCTTGCTTTATGGACGTGTATGGCCCCCTTTTCCTGTCTCTTGCAGCTTGTTAAAGGCTCTCATTATATAAGGGAGGCCTTAGGTTGTAAAGAAACAGACTTGAATGAATGCAAAAGCTTAAGTTGTGAAAACTCTCTCTATTCTCTCTCAAAATCCTAGTGTTGTATCTTGAGTGTGGCAACCTCAAGTGGGTCTCTAGGTCTTCTTCATTCAACTAAGAAGGTGATTAAGTTCTTAGTTGAAGAAAGAAGATTGCCAAGTGTGTGAACCAAGGTGGGTATTCAAATCACCCTTGCTAATTCACTTGCATTCTATCCTTGTTCTTGTTCTCTTTGCTTCCATCTCTCCCTTTACTACCCGTATGTATTCTTGATTTCCTTTTGCAAACCCTTGCCTTAGTGAAGCTAGAATCCATCATCTTCTCTTTTGATCTTTTGGTAAGTTGAGAAAGATACAAAAATTCTGTCCAAGTTCTCTGCTTCAAGTGCAAAACAAATTGAGACTCTTTCACCCTCATTTGGATGTGTTTAAGGTTTGGACGCGTAAATCATCGTTTTTTTTAAAAAAAGGTAATCATTGCTAAACAAATGTGGTGCTCATTTATTGTTGTAATTTGTATACATTACGAAAAATTAGCTAAGGACAATGTCCAACATTGCATATATTTTAAATATTTGCGCTTTTATTTTTCTTTTTTCTTTGAGTGGAGAGTTAGAGGTTTGCATAGACATATAATTTAGAGATATTTTATATTAAATTGTTTGTACTTAATTATTATTCTTAGATTCTTACTTACCCCAAAGAGATTGTATAATTTTTTATTTTTTAGGATTAATAAAGTTCAACAAGCTATTTAAATTAATGAATTTTACATAATAAATATTACAAATGTCACATAAAATTTAGTTCACCTTAAGGACAATAAATTACTGCAAAGAAAATTTGATTGATAATAAATTAAGAATCATGTCCAATTATATGGTGAATTTAATATGTTGACATTACACCAAACATTTTATTACAAATAGCTAATTTTACCAAACACTTTTCCCATAGATAGCTAACAAAAACAACTGATTCAAATAGCTGGCAGCTTATATAAGCCGCTAACAATTATTTGCCAAATAGGGTCGAAAGCACCAAATGTTCGAAGGATGAGCCAAAGCTTAATGTTTACTCACATACTGTAAAGATAAAAAAACCAATTCAGTGAGCGGTTTTGTTTAAAATGACTGGAAAAGACAATTATATTAAAACTGTTACTAGTTACTATCTAAAAATGGTACCTAGACTGATGAGCTTATATATACAATGCGACCATTAAGTATGTGTACATCTTCCAGGTCGATTAAGAAACTTGAGTTGAAACTCCATGGGTGAATTGATGGGTCGAAACCCTGCTAATTGAAAAAATTGTGGATCAACTTGATTGTGTGGCAAAACAAATGCTTAAAATAATTCATTAAATACTTATATATAATGTGATTTTGGTATTTATAAAAGTATGTGAATTTTGAAGGGTACAGGCTGCAAACTTCATGAGTTTAAAGTCTCTCTCTCTCCCCCTCTCTCCCCCCCTCTCTCTCTTATAAAATATTCGTTTACGGTTGAACAATAATGAAAGTGTTCTTACTTCTGTTTCAAATCGATATTTCATTCTTAGTAAGGTTTAAACAATTTGTGCGCTATTATAAATTTGGTATGTATGTGTGTGTGTGTACATTCTCTTAGGTACTAATGTATTCATTAAACATATCAATGAGTTTTATTCCTGTTTACTAATAGATTAATCACTAGCCTTTAAACCCGTGATATGCACGGGTTGTTATAGAATTTTACCTAAAATATTTTTAAAAATATTATAATTAATCTTATAACTTAAATTTTTAAAAATAATAATATTAACATATCTGTAATTTATTTTATTTTTTCTTCATTAAAGTAGTTGAAAGGCACTATTATGTTACTTTAAATCACATATTGTTTAAATTTTTTAAAAATAAAATCTTAATATATGCTTAACAAGACATGTCTCTTGACCGCAGCATTCGAACTCACTTACACACACACACACACACACATACATACATACATGCATATATATATATATATATATATACACACACACACACAACACCACACACACACACACACCACACACATATATATATGACATATATATATATATAATATATAAATTATATATATATATTATATATATATATATATATTATATTACATGTATATATATATATATGTAATGTATGTGTATGTAACATCTATATATATATATATATATGTATATATATCTATATGTGTGTTGTGTGTGTGTGTGTTATATATATATGTATATATATACATACATATATGTGTGTGTGCTATATATACATATACATATATATATATATATATATATATATATCTAATATAGTATGTACATATAACAAATATATAGATATATATAATATATATATATATATATATATATATATATATATATATACATATATAATATATATATTATTATACACACACACACAACACACACACATACCTGTAACTTCCCCCATCATCCTTTCTCTCCCCTCTCGCCTCTCTCTCTCTCTACACCAGAGTCGTTGGAATCTCTCGCCCACATCCAACGACTCTCTCTCTTTCCTCTGATCTTGCGTCTGCTACTGAGGCGTCGCCAGAAACCACCGCGATAGCTTCCCTTCCTGTAACGTCTCTAATTGTTAATGCCTGATTACTGTTCATTTGCAATGGAAGCCTTTGATTGGAGGCGTTACCGCCGTTTCGTAGTGGAACAAGGCTACTTGATTTACTAACTTTAGAATAAAATAAACATTCGTTCCCCTACGCAGCTCATAATGTATGTGATAACTTAGCATACAATACTAAGCATTAATGATCCCAAAGTTTCAAAGGAATAACAATAAAGTGCCAACCTACCATCACTGTGAGCATTGACTAGCTAATGCTCAGTAAACGTCCATTGTTTGCTACATTCCGACTTATCAAGAGAACGGAAGTTCACTACTTCCCACACCTAAAACAGAAAATATAAAAACATGCGAATAATGAGCCGAAGCTCAGCACGTACATCCCTATGCAGTAAAATGGGTTTCATGTTAAATGAGTTGGGCCGGCCGCATTTCAAAACACTTTAGTTTGCAAACAGAAGAGAGAGAATATACATGTAAAACTGCTTTGCTGATTATTATCTGAAAGTAAACCCCTTGATCGATGTACATCTTGAAACGATCATACTTTAGGTGCTCACCCCCCCAGGCCGATCGAGAAGCCTGAGTTGATGCCGCGCGCGGATATATTGGTCGGCATAAGCCCTGATGATTGATAATTGGCGGGGCCACTTGTTTATGTGACAAAACATTGAGAAAATTGGTTTATTAAATGAATCTTATATTGATTTTTCATTGCTGAGAAACATGTGGGTTTCGCAAAGCACAGGCAATGTACGTACCTGGTCTTTGAGATTCTCTCTCCTTTGAGAATATGCATTGGCAGCTTGAAGCGACAGAAGTGGCCTCACTCCTGCGTTACATATGTAATTATTTTTCGATTAGTGTAAGGTTAAGAAATTTGATTGCATTTCTTGGTTTAATAAATAATTTAAAATCCTTTGAGCTCTTTGTTAATCATTAGCATGAGAAAAGTTATTAACTTAGCTTCATTTTATTTTTGTTTCCATTCCTCTCCTTCATACCACCAACATTCGGTTAATGAATGTTATAAACGCATAATGGGGTATCACCACATTATTTAGTCATTGGTAGAAGCTTGTTACTTATCGTTATTTTGCTAACCATTAGTATTACTACCATCATGGGCCATTGTTATTAATATTATTTTTGCTATTGCATCGTTTGAATGATGGCCATTTTATAGGAATTATCAGGAAACTATCACTAATTCTCTCGTCGATTGAACGTTACGCTTTAAGCTTTCTATAAATTAGGCTTAAGCTTCATCCAGGCATCAAACCTTGTATCACCAACTCATGGCAATAAAACACCCAATTTCCAACATTCCAACACCCAATACCCATGAATTTCATTCCAGGCGTTATAATGCACTTAAACCACCAAATCCACTATAATCCAACTTGTATTATTATTCCAATTACAACTCTTAAAACTTCAATAGTACACCGATTTAGCGACCACTCGATCACCTTTATTTCATACCATGTACTTACAGAACACTTTCCTACATTTATATACATGTCTCTTTAACTACTAACTTGATGATTACTCTAAACGCCCTTAACTCGACATTAACAAGTCTTACGTTTCATCCAATCTAATCATGACATAACCAACACATTCAATATACATAAACTTAACACAAAATTATCGTTAATTCAGGTATTCATTATAATTCATTTAAAACCACTAACTCAATCCCAATCAAACTTATCCTTTGATTCAAATCACAAATCCTACAACTCCCATATCCATGGCAATTACACAATTAATCACTCCATGTGTATCTCATCAATTTCTTTCTCATACTCATAAAAATTTCATTTGCACATCATTAGCTCCACGTAATCAAATTGAAATTGAAATTTAACTCCAAACCCTCACTTATCATAGTTTCCCTCAACTTTCAACATTCATTCAATTCAACACCCAAGAATCTATGAAATTCACATATTAACATTTATCAAAGCTAATTACATCATTTTAATTCAAGAATTCAATGATCAACAATTAAAAACCAAGTTATGTGGAGTTAGGGTTTTACCTCCTCACATCTAAATAGAGCAAGAACAAATAAAGGTGGATAGGGGAGGTGTTGATGGTACAGTGGTGGCTGGCTGGCACCGGCTGGCCGGCGGCATGACAGGGCCCGGCTAGGCGGTGAACGGAGGGCAGCGCAGCAAGAAGGAAAAACAGGGCAGCAGACCGAAGGAGAAGAACCAGAGGAATGAGGGGTTGGTCGATGCGTTGGACGGTGGCTCAGCGGCGACCGGGTGGCGACTGGGTGGCGGCGAGCCGCCGGTGAATGGCTGGCACAGCG
Organism: Carnegiea gigantea; assembly: GCA_029747015.1. Lineage (NCBI taxonomy): Eukaryota > Viridiplantae > Streptophyta > Magnoliopsida > Caryophyllales > Cactaceae > Carnegiea > Carnegiea gigantea. The sequence continues at coordinate 28,123 of JAKOGI010003553.1, read as the reverse complement.
GTGGTGTCTGGGCTGAGCAGAGCAGAGGCGGGGGGGTGTCGGGCAAGGCAGAGAGAGAGAGGAAGGTTGATTTTGGGGGTTGGTTTTGATTTTTCATCCGACTTTATGTCGGTTTCCCCCTTTTTTTTCTTTTTTTTTCTTTTTTCCCCCCATAGCTATACTAATATTGTTACTATTATTAGCTTGGTTTATTTTATTCTGTTCTTTCCCCACTCTTTGCATGTACATTGGTGTGTATATATATATATATATATATATATATATATATATATATATATATATAATATATATAATATATATATATATATATATATATATATATATATATATATATATATATACATACACCATTGAATTAATATTTTCTACTAAAGTTACTAAATTAAAAGTTTTAATCCTTTGAAGGTAAAATTTGAGAGAACATTTTCATATTGACAAACGTTCAATTATTCATTAGAATTTTAATGATTTATTTAGGAGTAACAGAAATCCATTTCGAGGCCACTCTGCCAATTCAACCTGTAATCGTACAAATACGTATGCATATATAGAAAATGCCGAATTGAAATGCGGGGCCCAACTCAATTAGTTTGTTAAGATGATTTAATGTAATTAAGGTGAATTTTAGGTTCGGGCCGTTACAGTCTTCCCTCCTTAAAATAAGTTTCGTCCTCGAAACTTGCAGTTTAAAGGAAACATTTACCGTACCTCGCATAGGGACGGGCATTGGTTCTATAGTGGTGATATGAGGGGGATCTGTAACATATTTTCTGAGCTGTGAGATGGGAAAATCTTTTGTATATGCTCAAGTTCTGCTGGTAAATCTAATGTGTCGGTTTCATCCTCATGTAACGCCCCCTAACTCTAGGGCTAGGAGGTCTCGTGTTTTCTTAAATTCTGGAGCGAAACGGACAGAGCTCCCCCTATAAACTGAAGGTTTCCCAAGTTTAAAGCCTTACATTAAATTCCTGCAGTGGATGGAAATATGACAAGGATACCAATTAAGCTCAATGGCTACACGTTGGAGACCACAACTCTACGGGTCACACGCCCGGAGTAACTCGTTCAATACAATTCAATAGTAGAAATAAAATGAAAGTTACAACTCAACGGAGCACACATCCGGAGTGCTAGGGTTTACATCCCAAGAATAAACAATAATTGGCTCACATAGCCATACAAAGTAACCCATGAGCAATATGCATTACAAGACTTCAACGTTTGGCTTGTGCAAGCTTCTGTTAAAGTCTCAAATGAACATATATAGCATATCATCCCATTTTTATATGTGCACATACGAAGGAGTGGTTTCAAGTTGGTATATATATGTCGAACTGTACCTGTCACATTGGAAACATGGGAAAAGGGCACTAAAAAGGGAATAAACTAGTTCTCTGGCATGACATTTTCAAGGTTCTGAAGGCGCATGATTGGGTAATTAGTGTTGTATATAAACCATGTTTGGCTTTTCATCTTTGATCTAGTCAAAGGTTTGCAAGATCTAACTTTAACGTTAAAGATGAAAATATCGATGAGTGAGAGTGATGAAAGATGGTGGTTGAGTGAGTCAGCGCCCATCAAAGACACACATAGTGAAGTTAGAATTAATAAAGAAGGGATTGTCAGAAGATGGTGAAAGTAAAGACAGCTATGAGAATAGAAGGTCAGTTGGTGCTCAAGACAGCTTTTTTTTTTTTTTTGGGGACATACTGAATTTGAGTTCGGAACTCAGGTGAGTTAAATACAGATTTACAGGAATGGAAGGAAGATACAGATGATGTCTAGTAGCAGTATCGAAAGACAATAGATGGGATGCAACACATATGCATGTACATACGCTTTTGGTGGAACGAAGAAGGGAAAGATGACAATCAAAAGTATTAGAATATTGACGAACACTTAAAATTGAGTAAGAATAGATTCTATAATGAGATATCAAAATCAAATATAGGAAATGGGAGAACTAATAGTGTTAGCGCAAAAGACACAGTCATTGGCAAGGATTTCATATGCAAATTAAGATCGTTTAAACAACTTCTCGATGTCGAGAGGGGATAAAATAACAAAAAGACAAAATCAATACGTACGTTGAAATAATTGAGGAAGAAGTTGATTAATGACTAGGAATATTAAACTGTTGATGTAAGATTTGACTGAAAGGAACAGATGGAAGATCTTGAAACGATGGGTAATTAAAATATGACTGTGATGTAAACGGAATGAAGATAACTAGAAGCGTAAGCAATTTAGGAAAGGGAAGCAATAAGAGTAAGGTGGTTTTAATCATTGAGTATACAGGAGTGAGAACGTTGCGCATAGATCCAAAACTAGACTACTAGTAAATTAGCAATTTATGTAGTGATTGGATGTCAAGGGAAAGAAAGGTCACGTTACTATTGAAGTAATGGTCGTAGAAAATAAGCTAAGCAGAGGTAGTTAGTGGAAGCAAGAGAGAGATGTAATACATCACAATGGTAAGTCATGAGAAACTTCAATGAAGGAAAGGATATGTAATGAAGTATTGTGACAACAATAGAATAGGTTTTGCAGAGCTTAGTGTGAATGGTAGCAATTACAAATTGAATCATGTTACTACATAACAAAAAGTAGCTAGTTCTAAGTGGTAACCAAAGAAGTCTAGCAAGATGCTAAGTTATGTAATAAGATCTGACAAGGGGCTTAATATTGGTTGACCCAAGGTCACTATAAAGTCATTTGGACCAATACAGGTACTGCTGTAGGTAAGGTTTCGAGGATTTGGACAGCTCAAAAGAAAGTGGCCTAGGTTTCACCTGTATGCAAACATCTCATAAATCTTAGTACCCCACAATCCTCTATTGCCGAACCTAAAGTTGTGTCCTGGTCATGCTCTTTTGAATTTGACATTTCAACCCCATAGAATCACTTGTAATACTTCTATAAAGTCCCCGCAATATACAGGTATATATATCCAACTCACCACCACTTCCAATTTCTTACCAACGTAAACTGTGATGCGTCAACAAGTGTTCTAAGTTCAATCCCAATAGCCATTGTACTTATTATGCTCCTCCAATAATTATTTATCTCCCAAAATCTTATTTATCCCTGGCGAAAATATAAACTATGACTTCTAGAGTTTCCCGTATTCAAAAGAAATGCACCCATCGACATATTTGGTCTATCCTCAAGTCTTTTCCCTATAATTTCACTTCTGTAGATTATCGTCTTCCACCACAATGAGCGTACTTAAAATTGGACCACCACTCTTGCTACTTGACAAGTCCAATGTCTATGCTCCCTTTTTCTTACCCCCCTCTTTTTTTTTCCCCCTCCTGATCCTTGTTAATCCCAAGGGCTTGCTTATCAAATCACCTGATGCCCCACACGGTATGATCTTCCTTACCTAAGTTATTTATATCATCTCCTTAAAACCTCAGCTGAATATTTTGGGGCTAATGTCTGTCCACAGAAATCTCCAGGTGTCTCTAAAGATTGTTTTACCCTCATGATAGGCATGGACACTGTCCAATCTACCACTCTCACAAAGATATTTCTTTATTGATTATAAAGGACCAGCATGGGAGCTGAACGGATGAAAATATGGGGATTCGTAATGCGAGAGGCAAAGCATATAAATAACTGGCATATACAAGGCATGCAGTTGATTTACGATGGTCATGATAGTAAAGTAATGATCGATGGTACGAATTGGGAGGAAATATTAAGTACTGGAGGTGAAGAAATCTAACAGCGCACCAAAGAAACTTGCAAAAAGTCCTGTGGTCCCCGTATGTGCGTAAAATGACAAAGATGAGGGTTAATGCCACCAGAAGGGAAATTTCTGTAGTAAATGGAAGTCTTGGGTAGGCATATAAATCCTGAAACGGCGGGCAGATGAAAATAGCACAAAATCGTTGTTCATCATTCATAATAAGATTTGACATACCCTTAGCCTGATAAATATGGTTGGGGTCAAAAATTCTCCTCACTTCTCATGTTTCCTTCATAACTTCATTAGATATAGAAGCCCATCTGAAAAGGCCTTTGAACCCAATAGAAGCTATTAAGCTCCCAAGGTGTATACTTGTCTTCTTCTTACCTATTACTCAGGCTAAAAGCCCCATGGAAGTTCATGAATATTCATTTCCTCTTAAATGATCTTATTTTGGCCCATAGTATACCAAATTACTCCATGATAAAATTATATTTTTTTTCCGCAATATATTTCTTTGCATCAATATCCACAATCTCCCAATATTTTCGCAACAATATTTACTCCTTAGCTTGATACATATCATCTATTTATATCAAGTCACACCACATAAGCTGCTCAATTGCCAACACCGAATTCATTATACTAACTGGTTATTGTGAATTATCCTCAATGTTACAATAGGCCCTCTAGCATTCACGTTATGGCACTATTGGAATGATTATTTCTGAATGCTCCAACCCATGAATATTACTGCATAATACATTTTCTTTGTCTAGCAAATGAAATGTAGTTTGGTACTGTATTATTCATATAAAAGTTTGCAAACTTCATCTTCTTGCGATGTCTTAAACCTCACAACACCCACGCATTAAATATTTTCAGCATATTTTAATAAAACCCCTAAGTTGAAAACATCCTGGTAACTCTGACGGCAACCCAAAATGCCACAAGGTTTGCTATAAGCTTAGTATACTTCTCTGAAACACATATGTCACCAAGAAGTTGACTAAATGCATCCTCACTCTACTTTAATAGCAATGGACTCCCTACGATATTATTGAACTACGGCATTGATCTTATTATCGCAACATACCCATGATGCACATATATATATGAACTCCTGGTCACCCATTCACCTTACTAATCCAGCCTAACTCATAGGCATCCCTATAGCTCATAGTGATGCTAAACCTGGCTCTGATACCACAACTGTAATGCCCCCAATTATTAATGCCTGATTACTGTTGATTTGCAATAGAAGCCTTTGATTGGAGGCGTTACCACCGTTCCGTAGTGGAACAAGGCTACTTGATTTACTAACTTTAGAATAAAATAAACATTCATTCCCCTACGCAGTTCATAATGCATGTGATAACTTAGCATACAATACTAAGCATTAATGATCCCAAAGTTTCAAAGGAATAACAATAAAGTGCCAACCTACCATCACTGTGAGCATTGACTAGCTAATGCTCAGTAAACGTCCATTGTTTGCCACATTCCGGCTTATCAAGAGGATGGAAGTTCACTGCTTCCCACACCTAAAACAGAAAATATAAAAACATACGAATAATGAGCCGAAGCTCAGCACGTACATCCCTATGCAGTAAAATGGGTTTCATGTTAAATGAGTTAGGCCGGCCGCATTTCAAAACACTTTAGTTTGCAAACAGGAGAGAGAGAATATACATATAAAACTGCTTTGCTGATTATTATCTGAAAGTGAACCCCTTGGTCGATGTACATCTTGAAACGATCATACTTTAGGTGCTCACCCCCCAGGCCGATCGAGAAGCCTGAGTTGACGCCGCGCACGGGTATATTGGTCGGCATAAGCCCTGATGATTGATAATTGGCGGGGCCACTTGTTTATGTGACAAAACATTGAGAAAATTGGTTTATTAAATGAATCTTATATTGATTTTTCATTGCTGAGAAACATGTGGGTTTTGCAAAGCACAGGCAATGTACATACCTGGTCTTTGAGATTCTCTCTCCTTTGAGAATATACATTGGCAGCTTGAAGCGACAGAAGTGGCCTCACTCCTGCGTTACATATGTAATTATTTTTCGATTAGTGTAAGGTTAAGAAATTTGATTGCATTTCTTGGTTTAATAAATAATTTAAAATCCTTTGAGCTCTTTGTTAATCATTAGCATGAGAAAAGTTATTAACTTAGCTTTGTTTTATTTTTGTTGCCATTCCTCTCCTTCATACCACTAACATTCGGTTAATGAATGTTATAAACGCGTAATGGGGTATCACCACATTATTTAGTCATTGGTAGAAGCTTGTTACTTATCGTTATTTTGCTAACCATTAGTATTACTACCATCATGGGCCATTGTTATTAATATTATTTTTGCTATTGCATCGTTTGAATGATGGCCATTTTATAGGAATTATCAGGAAACTATCACTAATTCCCTCGTCGACTAAACGTTACGCTTTAAGCTTTCTATAAATTAGTCTTAAGCTTCATCCAGGCATCAAACCTTGTATCACTAACTCATGGCAATAAAACACCCAATTTCCAACATTCCAACACCCAATACCCGTGAATTTCATTCCTTTAGTCGTTATAATGCACTTAAACCACCAAATCCACTATAATCCAACTTCTATTGTTATTCCAATTACAACTCTTAAAACTTCAACAGTACACCAATTTAGCGACCACTCGATCACCTTTATTTCATACCATATACTTACAGAACACTTTCCCACATTTATATACATGTCTCTTTAACTACCAACTTGATGATTACTCTAAACGCCCTTAACTCGACATTAACAAGTCTCACGTTTCATCCAATCTAATCATGACATAACCAACACATTCAATATACATAAACTTAACACAAAATTCTCGTTAATTCAGGTATTCATTATAATTCATTTAAAACCACTAACTCAATCCCAATCAAACTTATCCTTTGATTCAAATCACAAATCCTACAACTCCCATATCCATGGCAACTACACAATTAATCACTCCATGCATATCTCATCAATTTCTTTCTCATACTCATAAAAATTCATTTGCACATCATTAGCTCCATATAATCAAATTGAAATTGAAATTTAACTCCAAACCCTCACTTATCATAGTTTCCCTCAACTTTCAACATTCATTTTTCAACACCCAAGAATCTATGAAATTCACATATTAACATTTATTAAAGCTAATTACATCATTTTAATTCAAGAATTCAACGATAAACAATTAAAAACCAAGTTATGTGGAGTTAGGGTTTTACCTCCTCACATCTAAATAGAGCAAGAACAAGGAGAGGTGAATAGCGGAGGTGTTGATGGTACAGTGGTGGCTGGCTGGCGCCGGCTGACCGGCGGCGTGACAGGGCCCGACTGGGCGGTGAACAGAGGGCAGCGCAACAAGAAGGAAAAACAGGGCAGCAGACCGAAGGAGAAGAAACAGAGGAATGAGGGATTGGTCGATGCGTTGGACGGCGGCTCAGCGGTGGCTGGGTGGCGACTGGGTGGCGACTGGGTGGCGGCGAGCCGCCGGTGAACGGCTGGCGCAGCGGTGGTGTCTGGGCTGAGCAGAGGAGAGGTGAGGGGGGTGTCGGGCAAGGCAGAGAGAGGGAGGTTGATTTTGGGGGTTGGTTTTGCTTTTTCATCCGACTTATGTCGGTTTCCCTTTTTTTTTCTTTTTTTTTTCTTTTTTTTTCCCCATAGCTATACTAATATTGTTACTATATATATATGTATGTATGTATATATATATATATATATATATATATATATATATATATATATATATATATATATATATATATACACATGTGTGTATATATATATATATATATATATATATATATATATATATATATATATATATATATATATATATATATATATATATATATATATATATATATATATACACCATTGAATTAATATTTTCTACTAAAGTGACTGAATTGAAAGTTTTAACCCTTTGAAGGTAAAATTTAAGAGAACATTTTCATATTAACAAACGTTTAATTATTCATTAGAATTTTAAAGATTTATTTAGGAGTAACCGAAATCCATTTCGAGGCCACTCTGCCGATTCAACCTGTAATCGTACAAATACATATGCATGTATAGAAAATGCTGAATTATAATGCGGGGCCCAACTCAATTAGTTTGTAATTAAGATGATTCAATGTAATTAAGGTGAATTTTAGGTTCGGGCCGTTACACTTCCCCAGCCAACCACCGCAACAGCCTCCCTTCCCCAGCCAGCTTACTCCACCTGATGGAGTCTGTTAGTAACGATTGGCCTAAATCCGCCTCTACCCAGCCTCCCTCATCACCGCCTCTGCGTCGGCAGCTGCCTTATCCAGTACATTGCTTGGTTTGTTCTTTTTTTGGGTTGGTTTTCATAATTTGTGCCCTTTGTGACTTATGAACTTGTTAATCTTGGTGAGTTTCATAATTTATGCCCTTTGTGTTTAATAATTTGATTGAGTGTAATGAACTTGATTTGGGGAAATTATTCAACATTGTTATAAGATTAGTATGAATTTGTTAGTTTGATTTGAACTTCTTGGCTAAAATTAAGTGTAGAATTTAGTGAACATTGCACAAAACTAAAGAAATTATTTGTGTGCCAATGAAATGGACATTAATTTTTGCTCTTTCCCATCAAATCTCTATGCTTAAATTAATTCATAATTGAATTGTGCTTGATGTTGGTGACTTACGGAATTTGTTGATGTTGGTGGGTAAAATTTTCTTTGTAAAGATGTTGAATTAATAATTTTTGGTAGAAATCATAAAAGAGAGAAATATTGAATCAATTGGTTTCATTGTTATAATTCCACTAAAATGGCTTTGACCTGTTTTTTGGAAATCCTAAGATTGATGTGAATTAATATATATTTCATTCATTTTTGGTAGATTATGATATGGAAACTACTAGAGACGAGAAAGAACAACATCAAACACCCGAGAAATGCTAAAGTCCTACGCAAGTTATTAAGGAATGGACACCCTTTTGTGAGGAGGAGTTGAAACCAAAAGAAGAATTGGAGTTTGCCAACTTGGAAGAATGTAAGAAATTCTATAAATCTTATACTTATCATATTGGTTTTAGCATTCATAAATCAACATCTAAGAAGACTAAGGGAGGCCACAAGTATAAGTACCATTTTTGCTTTAAACAAGGTTTTAGGTGAACTTCAACTATTGTCAACCCTAATTGAAAAGTAACATTAACTAGGGAGGGTTGTAATGCAATGGTGGGTTTGAGAAGAACCAATAATGGAAGATATATGCTTTTCAAATTTTATGAAGGCCATGCACATTTACTTGCAACTCCTTGAAAGTGTCATATGTTGAATTCTAATAGGTGTGTGAATAGTGTACATAGAACGTTATTCGAGTCGCTTACTCGGGCTAATATTGGTCCTTTTAAAGCTCATCATATTATAAAGGAGCAAGTTGGTGGTTTTGAAAATGTTGGATGTAGTAAGCAAGACCTAAAAATTTTTCAGAGCGACTTGAAAGCATTTATCAAAGATTCTGATGGCCAAATGTTTATGAAGAATTTTGAGAGGAAGCAAAAGGTTCATCCATCATTTATTTTACATACAAGTTAGATGTCGATGGGACACTTAAACATGTGTTTGGGCGGATAGTATTGCAAGATTAAATTATTCACTATATGGTGATGTGGTGTCTTTTGATACAACATATGAGACTAACAAATATAAAATGATATTTGCCCCATTCAATGGGTTGGATAACTATAGATTGTGTGTTACTTTTGGCACTGCATTCTTGAGTGATGAAAAATCTGAATCATTTATGTGGTTGTTTGACAAGTTTTTAGATGCGATGGGGGGACATATACCTGTTTGTCTTATTACTGATCAAGTTCCTGTAATGAAAGTAGCAATACAAGCAAAATTTTAGTTGGCTTTACTCATAGATTTTGCATTTGACATATCATGAAAAAACTTTCTGAGAAAGTTGGAAGCTCTTCGAATAATGATGATGATTTTATTACTCGATTCCAATCATGTGTGTACAATTCAGAGACTCTAATCGAATTTAAACAAGGTTGGGAAACTATTATCCATGATTTTGGATTGCAAAATAATGCATGGTTATAACAATTGTGTAACATTCGAGAAATGTGGATACTAACTTATTTTAAGGATTTGTTTTTGGGAGCAGTTCTGAGAACCACATCAAAATCAGAAAGTGAGAATCAATTTTTTAGTAATTTCACAAATCCACATTTTAGTTTGGTTAAGTTTTGGATGTGGTATGAGAGTGTCTTAGAGTTACAAAGGGATGGCCAGTTGCAAGCGAATGATAAAACCTCTTCTTCAACACCTCTATTAAAGACCACTAAAGATTTAGAAATGCATACAAGTGAAATTTATTGATAATTCATATTTTATATGCAATTTTCTCCTTTATTTTATCTACTTTGAAGTCTTTGAAATACATTTTTATGAGTAAACAATGCATATTTTATATAATTTTTAGGTAAAAATAAAATAAAAGAATTTGGGAGGAGTTGTTCAATTTTATTTAGAATTTATCACAAGTGCAATGTATAGAGTCCAAGTCCAATAGCCCAAAAGAAGAAAGGAAGAAGAATAAGGCCAGCCTGTGTGGGCCCTGTGCACTGCAGCCCGTCTACTCCAGCCCTCCCAGCCTGCCCCCTTACACCTTTCCTCTCAAGTGGGCTTCAGTCCTGAGCTCCGCGGCCTAGTTTGCACAGCCCTTTCTCCTCTCTACCTCTCCTTCCGTCTTGGCGTTGTGTGTTTTCAGCGGCCCAGTTCGCGCATGCCCTCCCTAGCCCATAAGTTCTCCTTCCTCTTCTCTCCCACATTCTCTCCCCAGCAGCCCGTGTGGGCCTATTCGGACAACCCAACCAAAGCCCAGCAGCTATCTTGCACTACCCAGTTCCTCTTCTTCTCTTTTTCTCCCTCACAAATCAGTTGGGCCTATCCTGGTAACCCATCAACATTCATCCAACTCCTCCTTTGCAGCCCACTTTTTTCCCTAAATTTTCCACATGACTAATTGTTAACCTAGTCAAAACTAATCAAACTAGATTAATTTGGCCTAAGACTAGCCTTTTTTCATGCAATGTAACAGCCAAATTAATTGAGAATTAATTATTTTCATTAATTTTTGGCACTAAGAGAGGGCGAATTTTCACTATAAAAAGGGTCATGGGTTGGATTCATTGGACATTCATATACTCATCCATTCATCCAAGCATTCTACCTTCCATCTTCTATTTTTCTCTAGAGAGTTGAGAGTATTTTGTAAGACAAAATCATTTGGGTTGAGGGGTTTGGAAGAAAATAAGCTTTGTTGGCTATTTTTCTCTTCTCTTCTCATCTCATTTGTGAGTCAAGAGTGTTTACTTTATTAGTTTGTAATTGAGTACAAAAGTTTGGACATAGGTAGTGAAATATACCAATTATCATGATGTTTTCACTAACTATGGTCGGCTAAACTACTCATTTCTAGGATTAGGATGGATCCTTGATAATAATATTATTTTTACTAATTTCTTTTGGGGTAATCTTTGTCTCTTTGATTGCATAATTTTGAGCGTAAACTCGATCTTAACCTACTTATGCATTCTAATACTATTGTTTAATCATGTGGATTACAATAGTTTAATTTTCTATCTCAAATGAATATTAGACCTTGTAGGCTAATGTGACATTATGCAAATGGCCTTAAAATTGTAATTGTTAAAATTGAATAATTTATGCTAGAAATTAGATGAGTTATATCTAAAAAGAATAATTCATGCTAAGCCACTAGGTAATTAATTTTATTTGATAGTTATAATTCATCTTTTTAATTTATAACTTAATGCTTACAGCTTAAGTTGCACAAGAGACAAATCAAATCCCCATTCGAATTAGCAATTCAATATTTGCTTCAAAGGTGAAATTCGAAATCCTAGAACATTCTCTCATCTGAATTCTCTCTACTTGACACTTTTACTCTTCTTTTTGCTTCTTTAATTATATCGATAATTACACTCCTCATTCAACTTATTCTTTATAGTTAGGAGAGTTGAAATTAAAAATCAATATTATTTCTCGTGGAATCGGCACCCCTATACTCACTTGTCTATAATTAACCTTGTGCACTTGCAAGTAAAAAAGATTTTAAAACAAAATATAAAATCCACACCAAGTTTTTGGCGCCGTTGCTGGGAAACGAATAGTGATTTTTGATTTTTTTCTCTTCCTTTTATTTTATTTCCCCCTTCCCGCTAATCTAACAATTTTATTTCCCCCTTCCCTTTTATTTCAGTTTTTTTTTCCCTTCCCTTGGATCTTTTATTTGTTTATTATTATTATTTTTTTCCTTTTCTCTTCCTATCTCTCTCTTCACTTTTCTTCTTCTGTTTGGTGATTATTATTGTGGTGATGATTTCATTATATTCTTTTGATTGTTTGTGGGTATATGCATAGTAGACGTTCTTTGTCCTTAGATCTCATACCATATAATCCTGAAATTGAATGCTCTCTTCGAAAGATAAGAGTTAAAAGAAAGGAATCTAAGAAAAAGATGGCTGAATAACAAACCCCATCACCTAAGCAACTTAAGGAGTATTTCACTCCCAGCACTTATGACTCACCTACAAGATCACGCATGCCCACTATTACAGTGCAATTTGAGATTAAACATTCTCTTATCCAAATGTTACTATTATTTTATGGGTTAGAGTCTGAAAATTCTTTCAAGCATGTTGATGCGTTCTTAGAGATTTGTTCTACTGTATTCTTGAATAATATCTCTGATGATGTTCTTTGCTTGCGGCTTTTTTCTTTTTCTTTGAAAGATAAAGCTAAAGCTTGGTTCGATAATAAGACAAATATGTCCACTTGGGATCAATTGCAAAAGGAATTTTTGAAAAAGTTTTTCTCTATTAGAAAACTGACTGCTTTAAGACGTGCTATAACCACTTTCTCACAGAATAAAAATGAGCAATTGTATGAAACTTGGAAAAGGTTTAAAGAGTTATTGCGAAGTTGTCCTCACCATGAGGTACCTATGTGGCAACTTGTCCAGAGTTTTTACTCTGGTTTAGATGAGCATAATAGATAAATGGTTGATGCATCATGTGGTGGTAGTTTCTTGTACAAAACTCTTGAAGAAGCTTGCAAATTGTTTGAAAATTTGAGCAAAAATTCACATCTGTATGCTACTTCATCACATTCTAATTTGCCTAGGCAGTTAGGAAGTAAAGGGGGGATTTATGAAGTTTCACATTTAGTTGACCTTTCTAGTAAAATTGATACTTTAGTTAAGAAATTTGATCAATTGTTGTACATGAACAAAGCATCTAATACCCTTTCTATGCAAGATGTGTGTTCGATTTGTGCTAGTCTCATGCATGCTTTTGTTGACTGTCCATGTATTAGTAAGTCTGACTGTGTGCCTAAACTAGTAAATGTTGCCCAAGGATTTTTTCCTTCTAACAATCCGTATTCGAATATCTATAACCATGGTTGGAGGAATCATCCTAATTTTTCATGGAGGTTTCAAAATGTTGAGAATCCTCAGGCTCAGTCCAGTAGACCTACCCCTCCTGGTTTTCAAAACCAGAGATATGCTCTTCCTTCTTCCCATCCAACTCCAACTAGGAGCTTTGAAATTGACAAAGTAATTTTTGCCCTTGGTACCTTGACTTCTGTTGTGCAAAATGTTGATTCTAAAGTTCAAGGAATTGAGTCTAAATTGTATATTGTTGACTTCTACTCAATTCCATAGCTAAGTTAGAAACCCAACTTGGGTAACTAGCCATAGCTGTAGGTAAAAGAGAAGAAGAAAAACTTTCAAGTCATCCCATACAGAACCCTAAAGGCCAACAATGTGAACAATTGAAAGTTGTAATGGATCTTAGGAGTGGTAAAGAAGTAGATGACAAGGTGAGTGAGAAGGAACATGATAAAAAAGAAAGACTTAAGACCTTGGAGAGTGACCTCGTATCTGAAAAAGAGAATGACCTATCCCCTTCTCCTGTTGTATTTGACTCTTATGTGACATATAAGCCAAGGGTTCCTTACCCTTAAGCTTTGGATGCACCATTCCCTTCTAGGAAAGACAAGCAAAGAGATAACATCCTAGAGACCTTTAAGTAAGTTAAGGTCAATCTTTCTCTCTTGGAAGCGATTGGACAAATCCCTGCTTATACTAAGTTCCTTAAAGACATGTGCACTTTTAAAAGGAAATCTAAAGATGACAAGTCTAAAAAGGTTCTTCTAAGTGAACAAGTGAGCTCGATTTTGAAATGTGACACTCTACCTAAGTTCAAAGATCTTGGTATCCCTACCATCTGATGTTATATTGGCAATCATAAAATTGAAAGGGCACTGTTGGATTTGGGTTCTAGTATTAATTTGATACTATATTCAATTTACTTAGAGTTGGGATTAGGTGAACTGAAACCTTCCAACTGTACCCTTTAGCTTGTTGATAGGTTAGTTAGGACTCCTAGGGGGCGGATAGATGATGTCTTGGTGCAAATTAATAAAGGATTCTTTTCTGTTGATTTTGTTGTATTGGATATGGACCCCAGTCATGCTTCTAAGCAAATCCCTCTTATTTTAGGATGTTCCTTCCTGGCCACAGCTAATGCTACCATTAACTATAGGTCGAGAGTGATGGATGTCTTGGTCATGAACATGAGGGTTAGGCTTAATATTTTCAAAGCTTCTGCTTAACCTGTGTTTGAAGATGAATATGAATGCTTCTTTGTTGATGTGATTGTTGAAATGATTGAAGAAGCTTTGCCTACTATTCTGAGTAGTGATCCCTTGGGAATGTGTCTTTTCTGTGGGGAATTGAGATTGTGTGATTTAAGAAGTGCAATAGATGAGATGGATTCTACTCTTGATTTCACTCCTCATCTTGAGTCTTCCTCTTGGATGTCTATTTATGAACCCCTTCCCCCTTTGGCTAGTTCTCCTATGCCACCTTTTGTTGTGTCCCCACCTAAACTTGAGTTAAAACCTCTTCCTGATTCACTCAAGTATGTGTTTTTAGGCCCCAAAAAGACCCTATATGTTATTATATCTTCTCTTTTATCTTGTGATCAAGAGGAAGAGTTAATTCATGTCTTATCTGATCATAAGGGTGCTATTGGGTGGTCAATGGCTGATTTGAAAGGGATTAGTCCTACAATTTGTATGCATAGGATTCATTTAGAGGACGATGCTAAACCTGTTTGGCAAATGCAATGCAAACTAAACCCTCATATGAAAAAGTTGTTCAGAAAGAAGTAGTAAAGCTTTTAGATGCAGGCATTATCTACCTTATTTCTGATAGTCACTGGGTTAGTCTGGTTCAAGTAGTCCCTAAGAAATCTGGCATAACTATGGTTAAGAATAATGAAGGTGAATTGATTCCCACTAGACAAACCACAGGGTGGAGAGTGTGTATTGATTACAGAAAGCTGAATTCTGTAACTAGAAATGACCATTTTTCCCTCCCATTCATTGATCAAATTTTGGAAAAATTGACTGGACAGAGTTTTTATTGCTTTTTAGATAGTTATTCTGGTTACAACCAAATACTGTCTATCCTAGGGACCAAGAGAAAACGACATTTACATGCCTATCAGGTACCTTTGCCTATCGAAGGATGCCTTTGGGGTTGTGTAATGCACCTTTCACATTCCAGATATGCATGATGGCCATATTTACTGATTATATTGATAATTTCATAGAGGTGTTTATAGATAATTTCTCTATTTTTGGTTCTTCCTTTGATGTGTGCCTTGCTAATTTATCCACTGTGATAAAAAGATGTGAAGAAGTGAATCCTGTTTTGAGTTTGGAAAAAAGTCACTTCATGGTCCAAGAAGGGATTGTGTTGGGTCACAAAGTGTCTAAAAAAAGGGATTGAGGTTGACAAAGCCAAGGTTGATTTGATTTCTAATCTGCCTGTGCCTTCTTCTGTGAAGCAAGTCAGATCTTTCCTTGGCCATGCTGGTTTCTATAGGAGGTTTATTGAGGATCTTAGTAAAGT
Source organism: Carnegiea gigantea (assembly GCA_029747015.1). Classification (NCBI taxonomy): domain Eukaryota; kingdom Viridiplantae; phylum Streptophyta; class Magnoliopsida; order Caryophyllales; family Cactaceae; genus Carnegiea; species Carnegiea gigantea. The sequence continues at coordinate 12,392 of JAKOGI010003553.1, read as the reverse complement.
TGCTCGCGCACTTACTAATCTCCTCACTAAATATGCTGCTTTTGTGATTGATGAGTCTTGTGTGAAAGCTTTTGAGAAGCTTCGGTCTTCATTAGTGTCAGCCCCTATTGTGCAGCCCCCTAATTTTTCTTTGCCATTTGAAACTATGTGTGATGCATCTGATTTTGCTATTGGAGCTATTTTGGGTCAAAGGGTGAATAGAATACCTCATGTCATTTACTATGCTAGTAGAACTCTTACTAATGCTCAAAAGAATTATTCAACTACTGAGAAAGAGTTGCTAGCTGTTGTATTTGCACTTAATAAATTCCGTCCATACCTTTTGTGTTCAAAAATGATTGTGTTCACTGATCATGCTGCATTAAGACAATTGCTGGCTAAGAATGACACTAAACCAAGACTCATTAGATGGATTTTGTTGCTCCAAGAGTTTGATATTGAAATAAAAGATAGGAAAGGTTCTGAAAATTTTGTTACAGACCACTTATCTAGAATCCTTACTGAGTGTACTGATGACTCAGTTGGATTTTTTGATCACTTTCCTGATAAGCAACTATTTGCTGTGTCACATACCCTTCTCCCTTGGTTTGCTTACATTGTAAACTACCTTGCCATTGGAAAGATTCCTCGTCACTGGTCCAAACAAGAGAAAGATAGGTTCTTCTCATAGGTGAGATATTACTATTGGGAAGACCCTTATCTTTTCAAACATTGCTGTTGCTTTCGAGAGTACACAACCACAAGAGGGGGGTGAATTGTGGTGTCCGATTTTCGCAATATGCTGGCAAACAGTCTTAGACCCTGTTCGCGCAGGCTGTTCCTGAGATATGCAGAACCGAAAATCTAACAAAATTGAATGCGGAAATAATGGACACAGGATTTTTACGTGGAAAACACCTCTAGCCCAACTGAGGTGAAAAACCACGACCTACCTCGTGTAGGATTTAAACACTTCACTAAACGGGCTAATCACGTTACAATAGTAACACACCTTGTTACAAATTGCAACCCACGTAACCGTCTTCCCTAAGACAGGTTACCCCACGTCCAAAATCCCCTTGATTTGGACACACACTCAACTCACTTTTGTGAAAGAAGAATATAAAAAAAAAACACCCTATTGCAATGCTCCTCAACTAGGCTAATATAGGGTACAATGAAGTCCTAGTATGCCAACTTTGAAAGCTCAAATAACTCACTCACTAGACACGGTTTTCTTTTCAAACTTTTAAGCTCATGAACACTGAATTTTTTCCTTTTTGAAAACCGATGCCTCTAACGTTCTAAGAAGCGACTTTATATAGTGCTTGGAAAAACAATTCCTCAAATTTTTGGAAACTAAAATCCCTAAAGAATATAGAATTCTTTAGCCACAAGGGATGAGGAAACATGAGCTGGAAACACTTCCTAAACCGTGTGCATAAGGCGGTGATTCTCAGCAACTAGCCCATGTTTTTCTCAACAACCTTATCCACTTGCCAAAAATTGGATATTCTTTTTATTCAAAAAGATTTTGCAAATCCCCTTAGATTTTAATAACCGTTTTTAGGGTAAGGGATAAGATACTCCATAGAAAAATCTTTCTTGCAAATCTTGGAGAAGCTGCTCAAAATCCAAAAGATAAAAACGTGAAAAATTTTTTTCGCAGCTTATTCTGGAAACACCCTGAGCGTCCTGTTTCCAGAATTGTTTCGAAGGGTGATCCGAAATATTTTCCAAAAAAAAGCAAACCCGTTTCAAGTAAGTGGTAAGTTAAGATTTTATGATTGGCATATTAACAAGAGTCTAAAAATATAAAACTAAATTAAATCAAGACATCTTGTTGTAACCACTAGTCATTTTGTAGAAAGACGAATTTGTTGCAAACACTTCACAGCATCTGTTTCTCACGGCTGCACTTATATCCTGTGCTTCAAACACTTCGCAGGACCTGTTCTTCACGGCTGTTCTTGTATCGCTGACTTGAGTACCTGTTCTTGATAATCCATTAGTCAAGCAGTTTTAAGACTTGAGAACAGCAGTAAGAATCTATTTAGAAAGCCTGTTTGGCGCAACAACAACACTTGGATTTGTTATCATCAAAACCTTATACATTCTAACAAATTCCCCCTTTTGATGATGACAAACCAAGTGACCATATTGACTTTCAAGGACAATTGAAGTGATTAGTGCCAATTTTTCACATTCACATGAAGTAGTGAGTATCGAAAAAAATGTAAGAAAATTAACACGTCCATGGCAAAACTAAAACAATATTGGTCATCCTATCTTCCCCCTTTTGGCATCATTAAAAAGTAGGAGCAACAGTCAAACAGAGGGTGTTTGCTATCACCACCACTTGGGTAATGGAGGAAAGTCAACAGGCGATACACTCAAGTGTGTTGGTACGGTAATGAGATTGGCGATCCTAGTCACACACAAGCAATTCACAGCAAAAAGCAAGCAAGGCAAAGCCAATCAAAACAAGATAACCTGTTATTCGCCAAAAGAGTGCAACATAGAGTACAAACTGGCAAGAGAGGATAATCAAGAGAAGTGAGAACAGGCTATGAGAACAGCGTATGGGGGGGATCAGGGAGCAGGAGGGGAAAATTTTGCTGAGAGGGAAGAGAGAAGGGCGAGGAGATCTTCATGGCCCTTAGCATTTAGAGCTTTTTCCTCGTCCAAGGCAGCCTTCACAGCAGTAAGCTCAGCACTGAGTCGAGAGTTTTCCTGCAGAGCAGCCTCAAGTTTGATTGATGAACTGCCAGGAACAGGAGGACGGGATGTTTTTGTCCCCTGTTCTGATGCAGATCCCTCAACCAAAGTGTATCCACACCCCATAAGGGTGTTACTCCCAATCTCATCAATGAACTGAGCTCCCACCTTCTTCTGTAATGTCACCCCAAAATGCTCAAAGACACTAGTCAGGAAGAAACCATACCCCAGGTCATGTTTCCTGGAGGTGTTTGCAATTCTTGTAATATGTCGAACCATGATGGCAGGAAGGTTGATTTGCTCTTCCTTGTCCATCAAGTCCATAAGACACTGATCCATGGCATCGGCAAGATTGCAACCCTAGCTCTGAGGAATGACATTCTTGATAATAAACCAAAATATCAATTGATGGAGCGATGTCATGTCCCCTTTCTTCACGGACTTAGGTGTTTGCAGGCTTGGTTGCTGGCTAAATTTCTGGGAGAGCTCCAGCAGCCTGGCTGTCCCTAGAATAGTTTTGTCTTCTCTCACATATATATCAAAGCCCGTGGAGGAAATCCTCAGAATTTCCCCTAATATCTTCGCATCAAAGCGAAGCTGTTGTCCATTAACAATACTTGTCACCACTCCTTCGGTGACAGTGCAGTTGGCATAGAACTCTGCCAACTCATGTACATAACACCCCAGCTGGGTGTTTGTAAACAGCTCATACCACCCCTGTGCACGCAGCTTGTGCAGAAACACCCCCAGACCCTATTCCTCAAAATATTTTACCTTGATAATTTTGCCCCTGATGACCCGTCTCTGAAGTAATTGGGTCAGTTTGGCTGAAATGGCAGACGGGTTAGACTTCTTGGCTCTCTTAGGTTCGGACTCAGTAGGAGGGTCTTGTGTGGAGGCGTGTTTGAGGGAGGCTTTTCTCTTGGGAGTTTTGAGGGGTGATGGTTTGGAGGGTAAAGTGGAGGTTGATTTTGGTGCAGGCAGAGGCTTATCATCTGAGGACTCTGAGAACACGGGAGTGCCCTGTTTGAAGGAGGTGTTCTCAGTGTCGCTATCTGATGAAGGCTCAGAGGAGGAATCAATTTCCTCAACAACAGGGAATGACTGTTTGGCAGGACGAGGCGTGGATTGGAAAGCAATTCGGGCTGATTTTCGAGTTGGCCTGTTTGTGGGTTTGGCCGAAGAGGGGATTTGTGGTTTTGGTTTGACAGGGGTTTCACTTTTTGAGGGTTCTTCAGTCTGGTCGCTGTTAGGCCTTGATGGTGGTCGTGTTCTTGGCATTCTAGTACACCTCGCCACAATTTTGTACCTTTGACGTTTCTCACCGATTTGTGTTATCGGTGTGGCTTGTGCAGGCTTGACAGGAGACTCCTCCATTTGACCACTACTTCCCCATTCTTCTTTTGACAAATCCTCCCCTAGGTCATCCCTAAAAACCTTAGGCCCTGTTTCGGCCCTTGTTCCCTGCTCTGGAAATAGCCCGAAAGAATTGATGTCATCCAGGCCATGTTCAAACAAAAAGAGTTCATCTGTAGCCCCAATTTCTCTACCAGATGCCCCGAAAGGTTCTTGGGGTTCTCCAGACTTCTGACATACACTCGATTTATCAAACAGAATTAAATCCCACCCAAATTTATAGGGAATGTCTTCCAATTTTAGACCTACTGTTCTGAGGTCTATGCTTTTCAGAAATCCAAAAGGTTTGTAAAGAATGGGGCGAGATGGTTCGGCAGATTTACCTTCCATGAAAGCCGCCAGAAATTGCGTGGGAGCAAACAGGGCTGTAGCTGTTTGCAAAGCTGTGCTTGGTGACTGGTTGCCCTGGGTCAAGGACACGAAACTCATGGTGCTGATGGGGGACGCCATTTTTTAGAGGGAGGAGAGAGATTAGGGTTTCTCGAATGGAATTTCAAAGCAAGAAGAATTGTGGTGGAGGTGAGAGAATGAAGCAAGTTTGAAGAAAGCTTTAAAGAGGAGAGGCGTGCAAGATCTTTTAAAAATTTTGCCCGTTTTACAATGGGCTTTATCATTAAATCCGGCCGCGCACGCCTCGGGAAGATGTGAAGCAAATCTCAGCTAGTTGCACACATTTGACAAACAAGAGGCATACTTGTTTCTGGTGCTTGTTCTTGAGGTTACTTGCTCAGTAACATGGGACAATAAGGGCAATCTCATTAGACCTCAACGAGTGTCAGCAGGTTGCAAACCTCACATATGCTAGACATAGCACAGAAATTGATGGCAAACAAATATTGTAACATATTGAACCCGTAGCTTTTGAATATTGCCAACAGGGAGAGAGAACAAGATGGTCAAGTTGTTCTAATTAAACGTAGTTCGAGTCTATTCCTTTCAAATTGTTCTCTGCTTAGTGCCTTGGTGAATATATCAGCAATTTGATTTTCAGTGGCACAAAAATGCATTGAGATCACTCCTTTTTCAACATTGTCTCTTAAAAAATGATGACGAATGCCAATATGTTTTGTTTTTTTGTGTTAACATGGATTTTTGGCAATGCTAATTGCACTTGTATTGTCACAATAAATAGGAATGCGTCCTACGTCAACACAAAAATCCTTGAGTTGTTGCCTTATCCATAATAACTTAGCACAACAGGATGTAGCTGCCACGTATTCATCTTCTGCTATGGACAAGGCAACAGAGAGTTGTTTCTTGGTTGCCCAAGATACTAAACAAGGTCCAAGAAAGTGAGCCATACCTGAGGTGCTTTTTCTATCAACCAAGAAACCTGCATAATCAGCATCAGTATACCCAACAAGATCAAAGTTGTAACCTCTAGGATACCACAAGGCTAGATCAGGTGTATGTTTTAAATATCTTAAAATCCGTTTAATAGCCTTTAGATGAGTTTCTTTAGGGTTAGACTGAAAACGTGCACATAGACCAACACTGAAAACAATGTCAGGTCTACTAGCCGTTAGGTATAGGAGTGACCCTATCATGCCCCTATAGGATTTTTCCTCAACTGAGGGACTACCATCATCCATTACCAACCTGGTTGAGGGAGAGATGGGAGTATCAATGGGCTTGGCCGACTCCATCCCAAAACGCTTAAGTAACTCCTTGACATTCTTTTGTTGATGGATCATGGTGCCGTTTGAAGTTTGCTTGATTTGCAAGCCTAAAAAGAAATTAAGCTCACCCATTATGCTCATTTCAAACTCACTCCTCATCATTTTTGAAAATTCGTTGCACAGATCATGATGAGTTGCACCAAATATGATGTCATCGACATATACTTGGACAATCAACAAATGTTCCCCCTTAGATTTTAGAAACAAGGTATTATCTACCTTGCCTCTTTTAAAATCATTTTCCAATAAGAAACTTGACAACTGCTCATACCAGGCTCTAGGAGCTTGTTTTAAACCATAAAGTGCTTTGTTAAGTTTGAAAACATGGTTAGGAAATTCATCACTTTCAAAACCGGGGGGTTGTTTGACATAAACTTCTTCTTTAAGGTATCCATTTAGAAACGCACTTTTGACATCCATTTGATACAACTTGATCTCCATGTGGGCTGCAAAGGCTATCAAGATTCGAATGGCCTCCATCCTTGCAACAGGTGCAAAGGTTTCTTCATAATCAATTCCCTCTTCTTGGTTGTAGCCTTGAACCACTAGCCGGGCCTTGTTCCTAGTGACTGTTCCGCACTCATCAAGCTTGTTGCGGAATACCCACTTGGTTCCAATGGTTGTTCTATCCTCTGGCCGTGGCACAAGGTGCCATACCTTGTTCCTTTCAAACTGATGGAGTTCTTCTTGCATGGCTGTGACCCAATCTGAATCTGCAAGAGTGTCATTAATATTCTTTGGCTCAATTTTTGAGAGAAAAGCATAGAAAGCACAAAAATTTTTGAGCCTAGATCTAGTTTGAACTCCTGCATTAATATCAGACAAAATTTGATCAAGAGGATGTGAACTTTGGTATTTTCATGATCGTGGTGAAAGTGAGTTCACAGACACGCTCTCCATCCTAGCTGGAATACTCGGTGAAACAGGTTCAGAACCTATTCTCGAGCATGTTTGGAAACTTGTTCCTGAATTTATCCCTGAAGGATTCGGCTGATATTGTCCCGAACAGGGTTCCACCTTGTTTCCCCCTGTTTGGGTCACACCTTGCTTACCTTCCTTAAGAACAGCTTCAGACCTTAATCCCTCAGTGGCTTCCTTACCTTGTGTATCTTGGAGCAGCAAGTCTTTTATAACAAGACCTAGTTCAAGGTCTTCCTCCTGTGCATCATTCTCACTTAGAGAGTTAGTTTCATCAAAAAGTACATGCACACTTTCCTCAACACACAAGGTTCTCTAATTAAACACTTTGTATGCCTTACTATGCGAGGAGTAACTAAGGAATATTGCTTCATCACTCCTTGGATCAAATTTCCATAAGGCGTCCTTTCCATTATTATGCACAAAACATTTACAACCAAAAACTCTTAAATGCAAAATATTGGGTTTTCTTCCTTTGAGGAGCTCATAAGGAGTTTTGTTAAGAAGAGGTCTAATCATGCATCTATTTATAATGTAACATGACGTGTTTAAGGCTTCAGCCCAAAAATTTCTAGGAAGACCACTAGCAACGAGCATTGTTCTAGTCATGTCCTCTAGAGTACGATTTTTGCGTTCTACCACCCCATTCTGTTGGGGTGTTCTTGGGGCTGAAAAATTATGATCAACACCATGCTCTTTACAATAGTCAATAAAGCTCAAATTTTTAAATTCCGTACCATGATCAGACCTTAGGCACACCAAAGAGTATCCTACGCTCTTTTTAGTCTTTTTAATGAAAGCAAGAAATTTTTCAAAAGTTTCATCTTTAGAAGCCAAAAACAAGGTCCAAGTGAAACGAGAGTAGTCATCCACTATCACAAGCACATACCTCTTACCACCTCTACTCATGATCCTCATTGGACCACACAGATCCATATGTATCAATTCAAGAGGTCGAGTGGTGCTTACACACCTTTTAGATTTAAATGAATTTCTGACTTGTTTTCCTTTGGCACATGCATCACATACCTTGGCATCATTGAATTTGATGGAAGGTAAGCCAACCACTAAGTCTTTGGTTACAAGTTTGTTCAACAGTGAGTAACTTGCATGACCTAGTCTTTTGTGCCAAAGCATAACATCATCATTTAAAGCACTCAAACAAGTCAAATTATTTTGGGGAAGAGTAGAAATACACACTTTATAAACATTTTTGTGTCGCTTCCCCCTCAACACAACATCTGCTGTGTTCATATTTACAACCAAGCAACGTGTTGGAGAGAGCACTACTAGGTTGTCTTTGTCACGCAGTTGGGACACACTTAGCAAGTTGTGTTTTAATCCATCCACAAAATAAACATTGTCAATTGAATGGGAGAGTGATTCACCTATCTTACCTATACCGACAATTGTCCCGGATTTGCCGTTTCCAAATGCCACACTCCCTCCTTCTAAAGCTGTAAGTGAGAGAAAATTGGATTTTTCACCAGTCATATGCCTCGAACACCCACTGTCAACATACCACAGCTGCTTGTTCCCTAGGTTGTTTCCTGCACTGTTTGTTGGGTGGTTTTCTCTCACTTCAGCCTATAAAACAGATTATAGGTTAGTTTTGGGAACCCAGATCCACTTGGGTCCCATTCCTTTAGACGTACAAATCTCATCTTTCCTAACCCATATTTGTTTTACATAAGCTGTGTTCCTTTTAATGGCATACTTTCTCGAAGGACAAGTATAACGATAATGACCCGTTTTACCACAGTGATAACATACAATGTTCTCAGATAATCCTACGTATTTTCTATTCATTGGGTAGGTCATCTTAGCCACAAAACCTAGTCCTCTTCTATTTCGACTATGATGTGTGTTTAACCATTCAAGCGCCCTTGAGCACCTGTTCCAGAGCTTGTTTGTGACAAGGTCTAATTCCATTTGTTTTATTTTCTCAAGCAAGTTTTTGTTTTCTTCCAGCAAAGATTCGACCTTTCCTTTTAAGTCAAGAGATTCCTTTCCCAGCTCAGTCAGATTAATAGAACAAGTCTCTTCTTTCATGAGTAGAGTCTCTTTAAGCACATTAATGTTTTTATGCAAGGCAAGTGTCTCTTTGTCAACTTCAAGTTTTTCCAATTTAAGAGTTTCATTTTCAAGTTCTAGGTCACGAACATCCCTTTTTAATTCAGCACATATATCCATTATAGTGTACACTAATTACTCAAGAGTTGATTTATTTAGACCACGTACCTTGTTCTTGAGTTCAGTCAGACTATCTGTTGATCCATCATCTGAATCAGTGTCACTTCTTGCGATGAGTGCTACATCAGCTTCCTCGGCTTCAGACCTTTCCTCATCCTCGCTTGAATCATCCCAAGCTGCGAGCATAGCTTTTGAGAATCGTTTCGCTGAGCTGCTTACACCCTGTTTCCTCCCCTGTTTTCTAGGGTGTTCGGGTTCTTGTTTCTCCTTGTGTAGTGGGCAGTTTCTCACAATGTGGTCTAGCTTGCCACACTTGAAGCATCCAGAGAACTGTTCCTGAGAGGTGTTCCTGCCCTTGCCGAAGTCCTTCCTTTTGCTGTTTTCTTTAACTTTCTTGAAGAACTTCTTAAATTTTTGAGTTATCATGGCAATCTCCTCCTCATCAGAATCAGAATCATCTTCTAAGGCCTTTAGAGCAGGACCTCGATCTCTCTTTGTCTCATCTTTCTGCTGGGAATTTTTTCTAAGTTCATACGTTTGGAGATTTCCAATCAGCTCATCTAGGGTGATCTTGTTCATGTCCTTAGCTTCTTGGATGGCCCTTACTTTCGCATCCCAAGAATGAGGTAAAATTCTTAGGATTTCCCTCACCAATTCTTCAGTGGTGAAGGATTTTCCCAGGGATTTCAACTCATTCGTTATGTGAGTGAAGCGAGTGTACATGTCCACCACACTTTCACGATCACCCATCTCAAACAGCTCATATTTTCTCATAAGCAATTCAATCCGGGATTGCTTTATCTGATTGGTCCCTTCGTGAGCTATTTACAAAGCATCCTAGATCTCCTTGGCCGACTCACATTCAGATATGCGACTATATTCATTAGGACCTAGGCCGAAATATAGAAGTTTCTTGGCCTTGGCATTCTTCTCCATCATCTTGTAATCTTCAGCATTGAATTCCTTAGGCTCCTTGGGGATTGACTTTCCATCTTCAGTTATTTTCTTAGGGATGAGTGGTCCATTCTTGATGAGCATCCACAACTCATAGTCCTCGGCTTGGATGTAGTTTTCCATCCTATTCTTTCACCAACCATAGTGTTGGCCATTGAAGTATGGTGGTCGAGTTATGGATTGACCTTCAAGCATGCCTTGTGGGGTACTCATCTTCAAGGATCTCTCAAGGTGTTATCCTTTCAAAGGAGAACCTGCTCTGATACCACTTGTTTCTTTCGAGAGTACACAACCACAAGAGGGGGGTGAATTGTGGTGTCCGATTTTCGCAATATGCTGGCAAACAGTCTTAGACCCTGTTCGCGCAGGCTGTTCCTGAGATATGCAGAACCGAAAATCCAACAAAATTGAATGCCGAAATAATGGACACAGGATTTTTACGTGGAAAACACCTCTAGCCCAACTGAGGTGAAAAACCACGACCTACCTCGTGTAGGATTTACACACTTCACTAAACAGGCTAATCACGTTACAATAGTAACACACCCTGTTACAAATTGCAACCCACGTAACCGTCTTCCCTAAGACAGGTTACCCCACGTCCAAAATCCCCTTGATTTGGACACACACTCAAATCACTTTTGTGAAAGAAGAGTATAAAGAAAAACACCCTATTACAATGCTTCTCAACTAAGCTAATATAGGGTACAATGAAGTCCTAGTATGCCAACTTTGAAAGCTCAAATAACTTACTTACTAGACACGGTTTTCTTTTGAAACTTTTAAGCTCATGAACACTGAATTTTTTGCCTTTGAAAACCGATACTTCTAACGTTCTAAGAAGCGACTTTATATAGTGCTTGGAAAAACAATTCCTCAAATTTTTTGGAAACTAAAATTCCTAAAGAATATAGAATTCTTTAGCCACAAGGGATGAGGAAACATGAGCTGGAACCACTTCCTAAACCGTGTGCATAAGGCGGTGATTCTCAGCAACTAGCCCATGTTTTTCTCAACAACCTTATCCACTTGCAAAAAATTGGATATTCTTTTTATTCAAAAAGATTTTGCAAATCCCCTTAGATTTTAATAACCGTTTTTAGGGTAAGGGATAAGATACTCCATAGAAAAATCTTTCTTGCAAATCTTGGAGAAGCTGCTCAAAATCCAAAAGATAAAAACGTGAAAAATTATTTTTCGCAGCTTATTTTGAAAACACCCTGAGCGTCCTGTTTCCAGAATTGTTTCGAAGGGTGATATGAAATATTTTCCAAAAAAAAGCAAAACCGTTTCAGGTAAGTGGTAAGTTAAGACTTTCTGATTGGCATATTAACAAGAGTCTAAAAATATAAAATCAAATTAAATCAAGACATCTTGTTGTAACCACTAGTCATCTTGTAGAAAGACGAATTTGCTGCAAACACTTCACAGCATCTGTTTCTCACGGCTGCACTTATATCCTGTGCTTCAAACACTTCGCAGGACCTGTTCTTCACGGTTGTTCTTGTATCGCTGACTTGAGTACCTGTTTTTGATTATCCATTAGTCAAGCAGTTTTAAAACTTGAGAACAGCAGTAAGAATCTGTTTAGAAAGCCTGTTTGGCGCAACAACAACACTTGGATTTGTTATCATCAAAACCTTATACATTCTAACAATTTCCCTGATCAAGTGGTACGTAGATGTGTCCCCGGGAGTGAAATTCATAGTATTCTCACCTTTTATCACTCTTATGCTTGTGGTGGTCACTTTGGAGGTCATAGGATAGCTGCTAAAGTCCTAAAAAGTGGGTTCTTCTGGCCCACTCTGTTTAGAGATGCTCACCGATTTTATCTTGCTTGTGAGCATTGTCAACGTACGGGTGCCCTGTCCCGTTGTAATATGATGCCCCTTTCTCCTATTTTGATTGTTGTATTTGATGTGCGAGGCATTGATTTCATGGGTCCCTTTCCCCCATCTTTTGGCTTTGTATACATATTGCTTGCTGTTGATTACGTGTCAAAATGGGTGGAAGCTCAGGCTACTAGGATTAATGACCACAAGGTTGTGGTTAAGTTTGTGAAAGAGTGTATTTTGTGTCAATATGGTACCCCTAGAACTCTTATTAGTGATGAAGGTAGTCATAATTTCCATCGATCTTTTGAAGCTTTGCTTAGAAAGTATTCTATAACTCATAAAGTAGCTACTCCTTATCATCCTCAGACCAGTGGTTAAGTTAAGGTGTCTAATCGTGAGATCAAGTCTATACTTGAAAAAATGGTTCGACCCGATAGGAAAGACTTGTCTTTGAGATTGCATGATACTCTTTGGGCCTATCGCACTGCTTTTCAGACTCCCATTGGGATTCCTCCTTACCGACTTCTTTTTGGTAAGGCTTGTCATTTGCCAGTTGAATTAGAACACCATGCTTTTTGGGCTATTAAAGCTTTTAATTTTGATATAAAACAAACAGGTTCTAACCGTAGGCTTCAATTGAATGAATTAGATGAATTACGCAATAAGCCTATGAGAATGCTAAGATTTATAAAGCCAAAAC
>JAKOGI010003552.1:45000-49620 GCA_029747015.1 Carnegiea gigantea | reverse complement strand
TGTGCGTATGTATATATACATATATATATATATATATGTGTGTGTGTGTGTGTGTGTGTGTGTGTGTGAAGACATTATACGAACGCTCTCGATTCTATACAAAGGCAGCCTGGCTATGGTTGATCAGCCTTGACACTTGATTCTTGAGCAAAGCATTTTGGACTTGCATTTGTATATCACGTTGAAGCGAGATATGGGCCTGAAGTCTGTGGCTTCCTCGGGGTGTGCAACTTCTGGTAAAATCACGAACTTTGTGCTGCTCATGAATCTAGGCATGATGCCTATAATAAAAAACTCGTTGATCGCATCACATACCAAGGGGCCTGTAATGTGCCCAGATATATATATATATATATATATATATATATATATATATATATATATATATATATATATATATGTTATTGTGTATGTATGTATGTATGTATATATAGTATGTGTGTGTGTGTGTTATATATATATATGTGTGCGCGTGTGTTTGTGTGTGTGTGTGTTGTGTGTGTGTGTGTGTGTGTGTGTGTGCATACACACACACACACACACACACACATATATATAGTATATATATATATATATATATATATATCGTAACACCCCCAACCCCTGGGGTTAGGAGCGTTACGTTTTCTTACTTCTTACTTAATTCCTGGGAAGAAATGGATGGAGTTTCGCCTATAAACTGATCATTTCCCACGCTAAAAGCCTTGCAACAAATCCCTACAAGGAATGGAAGCATATAAAACTTCTAGAACGAGCTCAACGGCTACACGCCGGAGTCCACAGCTCTACGGGACCCTCACCCGGAGTGCACCAACCGTAAAGTTCATTAATGGAGAAGAAAATCAAATGTACAACTCAACGATGACGTAACCGGAGTACTAGGGTTTACATCCCAAAACACAGCTAATTTCAACTAAAGACATCTAACCAATCAGATGGTTGGCTCACATGGCCATATAGAGCGACTCACAAATAGTATGCATTATGTGAGCTAAAAAAACTTAGTTTACAACATTTACAAACTAGGAATACGTTACATTACATCGTTAAACACATAAGCCTACTTCTATATGGCACACATAACTCTTTTTCAAGCGGAGGTAATCTCCAGCTCATCGTAAGTAGCTTGACTTCCACCTGTCATAACAGAAACCTGGGGAAAAAGGGGAAAGAGTAATGGGATGAGCAACCACACGATCAGTGAGAATTCCCCTACTCCTTAAAACCCAAAACAGTTACATGCAATAATACTAATAATAGCCACATATCACGCATTCATGCTTTATTATCATATTAGGCAATCATAGAGCCCAAGGAAAGATTACCCTCCTTAAACTTCATTCCAACTGCTCAACTTAATTCTAGGCCCTTAATGACCAAACTTCCCTACTAGCAGGCATTCAGGCACATAAATAAGTGTGCAATAAGGACTGAATACAAAGGCCTTCAAACTCACTTTTGAAAACGTAGTGACTCTCGATAAATACGAAGAAGGGTTTATAATCCACGCCAACTCCTTTAAAACTTATAATTCTTTGTAAAATTTCTCAAAATATCTAAACTGGTAAGAAAGACTTGTCAAGAATATACTTTCATAGAATATGCACATTGAAACGAATAATGCAACATCTGAAACTTCATTTGACTACACTTGGAAATCCTTTCATAAAAGATGAACAGGAGGTGCACAATTGAAAGCTTTCTTTCTTTTCTCAAAAACACTTTACTCAGCCTCTTGAGGCTTGTATTCTTTAAAAGAAACTCCTTTTCTCACTTATTAGAAACTTACTCATAGCATAAAAACATTTTATTAGGCTGGCTAGGGAGGTCAACACCGCCCCCTAAGTGAGATCGTCACTCTTAATCTACGTTATCCCCGGGGTATACGTACTTATCTTTTGGTCAAAACGCATCTTAGTAGAGCAACTCTAACCTCGATATTGTCCTCTATGGGACAACAGTTTACACCAGGATAATCATATCCTGAGTCCACTCCCCTTCAAGGTTTTCTTACGCGTCACGCATCATAACTTATCTGGGGAATATCTCACACTAAGATAATTCATATCTTGAGTCCAGTTCCCAGGAACAGCTTACACCAAGATAATTCATATCTTGAGTCCAGTTCCTAACATTTTTTTAGGGGGAAACAGCTCACGCCATCTTTGCGTCCAGTTTTCAGGAACAGCTCACACCAAGATAACTCATATCTTGAGTCCAGTTCCTACCCTCTGGCCAATCACCTAGCACTTTCTTAGCCTTTAAGATCGTATTTCATTTCTCTTTTTCAAATGCTTACTTTGCTGAAAACTTACTTTTTAACAAAACGACTATAATCTTTCTAAATGCTTATAGCTCATTTCATTTTGAGCTTAAAAACTTCTTATAAACGTAATACGTTTATTAGCTCGTAAATCGATTTCACTTTTAATCATAAAACTTCTTATGAACGTAATAAGTTTTCTAAATCGTAAAATGACTTCGTTTTCAACTTAAAAGTTTCCTATAAAGATAATAAGTTTGCTAAATCGTAAGACAACTTCATGTTTAACTTAAAAGCTCCTTATAAACGTAATACATCTATTAACTCACAAAACGACTTCGTTTCTAACTGAAAAGTTTCTGATAAACGTAAAACGATTGCTAGTTCGTAAAACGACTTCGTTTTTAATTTAAAAGGTTCGTATAAACGTCATAGGGATGCTAAATCGTAAAAATAACTTCGTTTTCAACTTAGAAGCTTCGTATAAATGTAATAGGGTTGCTAAATCATAAAACGACTTTGTTTCTAGCTTGAAAGCCTCGTATAAACATAATAAGGTTGCTAAATCATAAAATGACTTCGTTTTTAACTTAAGAGCTTCTTATAGACGTAAAACGTTTGCTAGTTCGTAAATCGACTTCGTTTATAACTTAAAAACTTCTTGTAAATGTAATAAGTTGATAACTCATAGACCGAAACTCGTTTGAAACATAAAGTGCTTAGCTAACGTTTAATTCAACTCAGTTCGCAATCGAAAACCCATTTGAGACTTAAATACTTAGTTAGCATGTAACTCAAATTAGATTCGTAATAAAAATTTCAGTTGTCATTCTATAGCTCATTTCAACTGCTTTAAAAACTCAAGATGGGTGTAAAAATAAACTAAAGGCTTAAAATGTTCCCAAGCTTGCTACTATTTAAAAACTTCAAGCACTTGGCTCGTTTATGAGGCAAACGTCTCTTCATAAATTTTCTATGTAAATGCTTCTTGAAATGTAATGGTTTTACTAGCTCTTCACTCGAAACTTCATAGAGACTCAAGTAAGCAAATAGCATACAAATCAGCTAAACACACAATTAGCACCTTAAGATGCTCTTTTTCAGGTTGTCCAAATTCTTTTAAACGCAAGGAGAAGTCATACACTAATTGATGCCTTAAAACATTTTCGAACTTACTTTTAGTTTGCTTTTAAACTTCATAAACCTATCAACTATTTAGTCGAGTCACTAACTGAGCAGTTCGACGGTTTAGGACCTTTTTACACTTTAGACGTCCTAATACGCGAATAAACAACTGATAAACATAAAAGTATTTTCAAACGTGTAAAACAAACTTTTTAAATGACCTTTTCTTTTTAAAGGCGTCTAAAGTCTCAAGAATCAATCACATAACGTCACATAGCATATTGGGAAAAAAGGGTTCACATATTGCACATTCATACACTTTATATCACAACTCATTAAGCCACACATGGCCTCGCAATCCACACGATTGCGGCAATTCACAACCCTATCTCCCTCCTCACACAGCATCGACCACAAGAACTTCAAACCACTCAATAGTTCCACCTCAAACCATCCAACTATCAAGCTCGGTTCAATATTGACATGTACAAACCAACAATACATAAAACGATCGTACATAGGTATAATATTCATACTTAATAGCCAACTTAAGATTTAACATGCTAAACTGATACAAATAGAAACTTCAAGCGATATTTACCTTCTTATTCGCAAATCAATATACGTAGGCATAGTATTTCCTTTGTAATTACCAAGAATAAACCATTAACATGCTCAAACTGACTTAGTTATAACGTTTAGACATTATTCAGTTTACACCAAAATTATTTCAACCGTCCAACTAGCACCCCTAAGCATTAAATAGTCCTTCAGAAGCGACAACTGATGCTACAACAGCCCACTATCAACATTCTATTTACTTTCAAATCCTCAATTTAATTGGTTCGTTCAAACATGCGTTTACTCAACAAGCGATTCACCAAAATCAATACCATACTTATAATTTCCCAATATCGATTCTAACTTCCCCAAATTGATTTCTACACTTAGAATTATCATGCATCAACTAAACTTAGCTAAAATCGTTGGAGATTAATAGTAATTTAGGAAGAAAGGAACCCTCACCTTGAACCCAAGCTAGAGGTTCGATTCACGGCTGCTGCTCGACTTTAGGGGCTTGAATAACTCCAATCCTTCGCCTCTTGCTTACCCACGCTCAATCAGGGCCCAAATCACACCAAATTTCCCAAAAATTCGAACCCTAAAATAGACCCAAACTCGCTTACTGAATTGAGGTTGAATTGGGGGTTTGAAAGTAATGATTTCTAGTC
>JAKOGI010003552.1:32500-37500 GCA_029747015.1 Carnegiea gigantea | reverse complement strand
AGTCCAGCCCATGCGCAACCCAGGTGGCTGACTTAGTGGAAAACTCTCCACTCCCTGATAGACCCCAACAAAGAGAGTCAGGTAATGGGTTAAACAGTAATGGTGTTGTAGAAATTAACTGAATGCATGAATCATTAACTAAACCTTGTAATTTAATAATGTCCTATTCATTATTAGCCGAGATAACGTGTGAAACTCTTAGTGAGGTATCAATACTAGAGGTGTCTCGTATTCCCATTAGGGTGGCAAGACTATCATTAGTGCACCAATTGTCCAACCAAAAATTAATACTCTTGCCATCCCCAACTTTCCATCGAATACTTTTACGAAATTGCTCATAGTTTTTTAGAATACATTTCCATGCCCAAAAGTCCGATGGCCTTGGTTTGACTATGAAAAAATTTTCATTAATAGAGTACTTAGCTATCATTTCATCTGCCTAGAGATTTTGTTCAGTGAAAAGTTTCCAAGTCAATTTGCTCAAAAAAGAAAATTTTTTCATTAATAGAGTACTTAGCTATCATTTCATCTGCCTAGAGATTTTGTTCAGTGAAAAGTTTCCAAGTCAATTTGCTCAAAAAAGTACTATTTACTGCTTCTGTTTTTCGAAGGCCAAGGCCTCCTGATTTCTTGGGATGACAAATTTTATCCCAAGATATCATTAGGAATCCTTTGATGTTATCAGATTTTTTCTAGAAAAAGTCCGTATTAACTTTGTCAATTTTCTTGCTGGTGGAGCTAAGAAGCTGAAAGCATTGCACTGTGTGTGCCGGCATAGTTCCTAAATTAGTATGAATTAATGCTACTCTACCTGCTTTAGTGATGTTTCTGGCTTTTCATGTTTGGAGTTTGGGAGTAGTCTTATTAACCAATTCTGAAAACGTGTTTATGTTTGGCCTTCCTTTAAAAACTGGACACCCCAGATACTTACCCAGGTTATCCTGATGTGTTATATTAAATATAGAGGGCACTATTCATCGATCATGTGCAGTGGTATTCTTAGAAAAAGTGATGGACGATTTCTGGAAATTTATGAGTTGCCCGAAATTATGACAAAAATTAGTGAGTAGAGCACTAAGTTTCTGGCATGATTCTAAATTTGTTTTGCAAAACAAGAGACTGTCGTCTACAAAAAGGAGGCATGGTAGTTGCTCTGCCCTAGGCGTAATTTTGAATCCAATTCCACTTTTCTTTTTATTTTGTGCTTCCCGTAATGCATGTGTTAGGACTTCCATACATATTAAAAATAGGTATGGTGATAACGGATCTCCTTGGCGTAATCCTCTAGACAGTGTGAAGAACGCAGATACTTCGTCATTAACAATAATTGAATAGGATACTGTAGTGACACATTGTCAAATCTAACTGATCCAATTTTTATGAAATCTCAACTGTTTAAGAGCTTCAAATAGAAAATTCCATTCCACTTTATGATATGTTTTTTCCATGTCAAGTTTTAATGCAACCCAAGATTTTTTCCCTTTTATGAAATTAAATTTGTTAATGATTTCATGGGTCAGTAGGATGTTATCATGAATGGACTGATGTGGTACAAAAGCACTTTGTATAGGGTCAATTAGTTTGCCGAGCACTGGACGCATTCGGTTAGCCAAGATTTTAGCTATGATCTTGTAAAGGCTATTGCATAAACTGATTGGTTGAAAATGGGTTGTCAATGATGGGTTATCAATTTTTGTGATCAGTGCTATAAGTGTGTGATTAATTTGCTTTAAAAGCTTCCCTTCAAGACAAAAAACGATTTAATCACTTGGCAGACATCTTTGTTGAATTATATACCAATCATCCTGAAAAAATGTTGCACCAAAACCATCCGGCCCGGGGGCTTTGAATTTATCCATTTGAAAAACTGCATCTTCGATTTCACAATCCTCAACAGTTTGACTAAATTATCATTGTCTTCTTGGGTTAACACTTTCGGGAGATCAACTTCAATTGTAGGCAAGTTACCATACGTTGACCTAAATCGTGAATCGAAATCTTGAACAAATAGCTTTTGGATTTGAGTGACATCATCCACCCAGACTCTAGATGAATCTTTAATTTTAATAATTGAAGAACGTGATTTTCTAGCTTTCATCGATTGGTGAAAGTAACGGGAATTTCTATCCCCATTAACTAACCATTCCTTCTGTGCCATTTTACCCCAGTATTTCTGGTTAAACAAATGCATTTTCTCATGTTCCTTGATCAGTCTAAAACGCCAATGGTTAAGCCTTGCGTTATTAGGCTGGGATACTAACTTTTGCTCTATCGATAGTAATTTGTCGGTATTTTTTCCAAGTTTTTGCTTAAAATTCCCAAATGTGTGTTTTCTCCAAGATTTTAAGTCTAATTTAATCCTTTTCAATTTGTTCGCAATGCAGTACATTGGTGTACCTGACAATGACATTTTTCAGTTTTCTTAACAAAGCAATGCGTGTCCTGGTACTGCGCCCATGAATGCTAATATATGAAATTACTGCCCTTCCTAGGAGAATGGGCTGGATCTATGTTGAGAGATACATAAAAGTGATCAGAACAGGTAAATGGGCCATTGGTGATGAGATAATTAGGAAAAAGTTGAAGACAATCTTCCCTAAAAATAACTCTATCCAATTTTTCGTAAATAAGATTATCACATAATAATTTTTTCCAAGTAAAGATCATTCCTTGCACATGAGCATCATGACATTTACTATGCACAAGGAAGTTATTAAGTCATTGAAGTCGAGAGACACATAGACGTGTTCCCCCAATTTTTTCAGAAGGGTGCAATATTTCATTGAAATCACCTAAAATGCACCAAGGCAACTGAATCACATTATTAAGGTGGTTAAGATGGTTCCAAAAAATCTTTTTCATTATTTTGTGCCGGCGCACATACCACAGTGAGTATGCAATTTTTCAAAGTACTTCTTTCAACAACGTTGCAATGAACTGCAGGTGCTTCCTTTGTTAAAACGGTTACAACTACTTTTTTTGAATTCCAGATGAGCCATATACCTCTCGTATGATTGTGGGGTGGGATAGGATCATGGCTGTGATAACCAAGTGATTTGATTATACATTCAGTATTACTTTCGTTTACCATAGTCTCAGTCAAAATCAAGATATCAGGTTTGATTATTCTATTGATAAACCCCACCTTCATATGAAGTTGGGCTTTTTTAGCTCCTTGAACGTTCCAGACAATGATTTTCATTAACAACAACGGTTAAATGTGTATTTCGTGGTTTGTTTGTAATACTCATAATCATGATTGCCGGTCTGTTCATTAAATCTAGAGGCAATAATGAAATGTGTGATGAGCCCAAAGAATGATTTAGTCCACAAATAAGACCCCAGAACATTGAGCAAAATATGTATCTGAAGATCCATAGGATCGGTTGGAATTATGGCCTTGGGAATTAAGCTAAATTGCTCTCTTCCCCTCACCATGAGCTGAAACCAGAAGTTGGGACTAATCTTAACAAAACCTTTGATTAAAGAGCAACAAAAATACCACACATCAGTGCATAATAACGACCTATAACTTGGATACAAAATAATGTCATTGGCAGTGCATGCTAAAGACTTATGCTTTAGATGAGCATAAAAAGACTGACCCCAAAGGGATGCCAATTGACAATAAGGGCATTTAGGCTTAATTGATCCATAAGGATCGTTCAATGGACTGGCCTTGCGCCATAAGGGGTAAACCTTATGTCCCTTCACCATAATCAGACCCTAAAAAAATTTAGGTGACAACAATAGCAGATATCGGTTATTCAACTGGGGATAACTAACGGAATGCAACAATATTATCATAAAGCTGGACAAAGTTCTGAACCCACCATGCAATAACCTTGTCACTACAAGAAATTGGTTCGTAAATCTGGCAATAAAACCTCGAGAAGCAAATGAGGCGGAATAAAGATCACTGAACTCACAATATGATACATGAGTAAAAATCAAAATACATAAAATCATAGAGGCTGAACAGCATAAGGAAATTACAACTTCGAAGAACATATCTTTCCCATAACAAGCTGCAAGTAAGATACCCAATATAACAATTGTCCTAACCTGGCACCAAGTACTCAAGAAATAAATAGGTAGTGGGTAAACAACAGAGTTAATAATAAAAGAAATGCAAGACACATTGAGTAAATTGGACACAAGAAAGCAGTTCCTAGAACCGAATTGACACTGCCAAAAACAAGTAGAGGGCAATGGAATCTTCATAGGGAGGGCGCAATGCATAAGTCTCAAACCAGAATTTAGACACACAATTCTTAAAAATATTCAAACATCAATCATGTTGTTTAAAATTCCCGAACAAATTCTTAAAAACAAATTCATTGATGGACAAGACTCGAACCCACAGGTACAGTAGCATCCAACACATCGAAGGTACAAAGCGAGACCAATTCACTGGAAATTGGCCAAAAACTTTCAGCAAGTCATTGAAGAAGGGATAAATGGTGCATAGCAGTCCTAAAAAGGCAAGATGGTGCTTAATTTTCAGAATTTTGGTTTGCAAATGAAGATCCAAACACCCAAAGGAAATTGACGCAGACATGAATTGAAGGTTGCAGATACAAGGATAGAACCTTACAAGCTCAAAAGACAGCAAGTAAATTAAAGAACTAGAGAACATATGACTTACCTGAGGTCCATAAGAGTAGCTTTGCCGGAGAAGTTCGGGAATGATCGAAATTCGGTCTACGACAGAGACAACTGACATGAATCTGGAGGGCTGGGCACCGCCCTTACTTTGCTCAAAGGTGAGCTCTGAGTGTTGAATTCCAAGAGTACACAACCACAAGAGGGGGTGAATTGTGGTGGCCGATTTTCGCCAAATAACTGACAAACAGCCGTAGCACTTGATTACATAGACTGTTCGTAAATCACAAACAACCTTAAGCCTTGTTTGCAGCGGTTGTTCCCAATTAGTTCAGTAGCGAAATTCAAAGTAATAAATGCGGAAATAAAGCACACACAATTTTTACGTGGAAAAC
>JAKOGI010003552.1:0-27500 GCA_029747015.1 Carnegiea gigantea | reverse complement strand
AATTTCAATTTGCCTTTGGTCGAATCAAGTTGAATTGGGTTATTTCATGTTTGATGTAATAAACTTCTCTTGCAACAAAAGGAAAAGAAAATTTGCATGAGAACTGGGGGTCCTTCAATTCGTGCGTTAAGTCTAGATTCGGTTAGCCACTTCAAGTGTGCGGTCGGATATGGGTTGGGTCTTTTAGTTCAGGTTTCCAGTTGGTATATAGTTCACCTAGTTGTAGAGATGCAATTGTATAACCGAGCCTACAAATTTTTCATCTGACCTGCCATGTACAGAAAACAAAGAAAATTATCGGATTTCGGCTCACTAAAAATACTCTATAGCTCACTAAAAGATGCTGCTGTGCATCCAATTTCGCTCATTAAAAATAATGTATAGCACACTAAAATATTTTAGTGAGTTAAGACACAGTTTCAATGAGCTAATATGTACTTTTAGTGAGCAAACATACCGAAACTAATGTATTTTATTTACCTAAATTTTACTTAGTAAAAATACTATATAACTTATTAAATGTGCTATTTTACTAAAAAAATGTTATTGTAAATCTGAAACTCACTAAATTATATTCTAATCATCTATATTTTTTTAGTGAGATATAATATTTATTTATTGAGTTATATCATACAACCGGCTGTACAGAAACAATTGTACAATCGAATTTCAACTCACTAAAAATGTATAGCTCACTACAATACTACGGAAGCAATTGTACAATCGAATTTCAGCTCACTAAAAATATATAGCTCACTACTAGACCTGTCAATTCGGGCAGGCGGTTAAAATACGGATCGGGTGTATTCGAGTTCGAGTAAAATATGGGTAGGATGTATTTTAAATTTGGGTAAAATACAGGCGGGGGTATTTTGATTTTACGGGTTTCGGATCAACCTAGCGGGTTTAAAGTGCCTTTTTAGTGAATTATTTCTTTTTTCGTCAAAATCAAAAATTCGGCATATTTATTATTTAAAATTGTCTGTATTTATTGAACAAGCATTGTAATTTTAATTTTTTCAAAGAATATCAAAAATATCTAAACTTTTTTATATAATATATGAAATTCATATGTGAGTGAATAATGTGTCACATTTGGATGGGTTGACCTGTATATTAAAATATTAATAATTGGTTGGGTTCTTCATGGATCGGCCCATCTAAACCATGTTAATGAATAAGAGCAGCTCGACCCGTTAATAGCCTGTTTAATAATTTGATTTTTCATGACCATTTTCTTAAACTGTACAATTTATAAGTTGTATATGACGCTATTTTATGGGGAAAAAAGGGAAGCATTGTCTAATTTGCGAAGGGATGTGATAATTACATAACGTCTCTCTAAACGATTCGTTATAATGAAAACAATAATTGTTTTAGAGAAAAAAATTAAAGAAAGTAAAAAGTAAGTATATAAAATTCGGATCGAGCGGGCGGGGTCGGGTCGGGTTCGGGTCGAGTTTAACCCAAAAATTTATGAGTTTTTCAGGCTCGGTTTATTTCTGATTCGGGTCGAGAAAATCATGTTCAAAACCCAAAACTTTTAGACGGGTTCAGGTCTGATTTTTGGACTGGGTCAGTTTTTACCAGGTCTACTTACTACAATACTTAGTTGAAACATAAGTTTTAGTAAGATAATACATACTTTTAGTGGATGGATACATCAAACCAATACATCTTATGTACCCTAGGTTTCACTTAGTAAAAATACTATATAACTTATTAAAATGTGATATTATACTAAAAAAAATGTTATTGCGTATCTGAAACTCACTAAACTATATTCTAATTGTCTATATTTTTTTAGTGAGTTGTGACATATATTTAGTGAGTTACGGCATATATTTAGGGAGCTATGACATATATTTAGTAAGTTTGACTATATTTAATTAATTCACTACATTTTCATTATGCTCACAAAATATAATACAAACACCATTATATCATAGTAAAAAATAATTGAGCTGTAATATGACCGAAAAACTTGACGATATTATTTGCTGGCTATCTATACCATTCTTTTTAGTCTACTATGCTATTTATTTAGTGAATTATGATAGATATTTGGTAAGGTATAAAATTTATTTTGTGACTAATATGATTTAGCCTGGAATATTAATAATTCACAATAAAAAATAAGTGAACAAACAATACAGTACACAATTTTAGTTGGCATATATACTTTTAAATTTGTTCATATTCTGAGATATGATTTATTCATCTTTTAGTGAGCTATGACTTATATTTAGTGAGTTATGATATACTTTTAGCGAGTTGGATTATATTTGTATTATACTGACTAAATATGTATAATATGAATGCGCTTATGTCATAATAAAAGATAGTATAATTGTGCATCTAAAACTCACTAAACTATATCCTAGTTGCCTATATTTTTTCAATGAGTTATGACATATATTTAGTGAGCTATGATATATATCTAGTGAGTTGGACTATATTTAATTAATTGACTACATTTCTATTATACTCACAAAATATAATACAAACACTCTTATGTCATAGTAAAAAATGATTGAGCTGTAATATAATCTAAGAACTTGACAATATTATTTGTTGGCTATCGATACTATTCTTTTTAATGAGTTATACTATTTATTTAGTGAGTTATGATATATATTTGATGAGCTATAAGATATATTTTATGACTAATATGATTTAGCGTGGAATACTAATCATTCATAATAAAAAATTAGTGAACAAACAATATAATACATAATTTAAGTTAGTACATATACTTTTTTGTTCATATTTTAAGGTATGATATATTCGTCTTTTAGTGAGCTATGATTTATATTTTGTGAGTTATGACATACTAGTAGTGAGTTGGATTATATTTGTATTATACTAAATGCTTCTATTAAGTAAAAACACGGATAATAAATATACAAATTTTCAATTAAAATTTATGTTAAAATTAGGATTTTTATACAAAAATAGTGAACGTGTATCTATAATGTAAATACAAGTGTATGCCTTAATATTTCAATGGAAGAATAAAAAAAAAATTAGGATTTTTTTTGAAAAGCACTTAAAAGACTTTTAGGATGAAAAGAATAATAATTAAAAAAAAAGGCTTTGCTTTTACCACGAATTGAACTCATGACCTCACCAGTTTGAGTAAAACACCCATGCCACTCCAGTACTCACCCATTCCTATAATTAGTGCTGATTATAATTAATGTTGAACCGGCACACCTTCTATATAATTTGCAACTGGTGGTGGGCCCTGATGGACAATTGAGAATTGTACATAATTAATTGCATCAGGTTTCACACCACATATTAGTTTTGGAAAATCTAGTCAGATGTTGAAAGATTCAAACAAAATAACGTCTAATGCTAGCTGAAGCCTTTTCTCTGTACCCATGTAAAAGCCTCATATCAGTTTGCCTTCGATGCAGGAGCATGAACAATAATATTGATGTTGAAAATCCAACTGTGATGGTTCCGGCCTTGCTTATCATGGGTGAAAAAGATTATGTATTGAAATTCCCCGGCATGGAGGATTACATACGAAGTGGAATCGTTAAGAAGTTTGTGCCCAATCTAGAAATCATCTTCGTCCCAGAAGGAAATCATTTCATTCAAGAACAATTGCCACAAGAGGTTAATCAACGCATCCTCTCCTTCCTTAGCACACAGATCATCCAGCAGATATAAGTTAGCCTTCAAAAGAGAAGCGTGAAAATGCGATATCAAGTGTTGTACGTCGATATCTTGATTTTGCTTATGTTAGCGGTGCCGGCATAAATTGATTTGAAGAAATTTGGCCACAACTTGTACTTTGACCAGATATAAATAATTTTGCTGTTAGATTGGAGAAAATCTATTATATATGGCCTTTTAGGCACACTGCTTATAGTTTAGCTTAGGCACATTAGTGTCAGGAACGCGAGAGAGGGCGAAGGAAGTTCTCGATTTTCTTTCACTGATTGCAAACGACGTACATAGCTCATGTGTATGCTTATAATTGTGAAGAGGCATAACAAATAATAAGTAATTTTAATTAATTGCTTAATATGAACAGAGACGACTAACAAAAAGGCGATTTAGTTAGAGGTAGTTATTAAAACAAACTTAGTGACTCTCCATTAAGCATTGTTCCATAGAGAGATGCATCCTCTCCTAAATGGAAATGGATTCCTTCATAAATGTGTTGCATGACACGCATTGTTTGCTTTGTGTCACCGGTTAGGCTTTTAAAGTCTACAAAATTATTTGGGGATCTTCTAGATTATACTATCTTTTGGATTATACTAGAATATTCTGGAACGTACTAGAATTTTCTAAACTGTTCCAGAATCTTCTCGAGTGATGTGAAAGCTTCCAGAGTTCTCTAAGAGTCTTCTAGGTCATAGACGAATATTTTAGAGTACTCGCTAGAATGTTGTACAAGATTATAGGTTTGTAAATACTTATGAACGTCTAGATACTTGTATAAAGAATATTTTAGATACTTGTAATATGATACCTAGATATGTAGAAAGATGTTAGGTAGAAAAGATCTAGTGGACTGTTGATAGGTATAAGATTAAATCATTTTTCACCCTCCATTGAGGAGATAGAAGGCTATAAACACCCCTAACAAAGGTTCATTTGTTGTAATAAGCCAATCCTTAAAGCAATAAAAGGTGTTCTTTCAAACTCTTTTATTTTCTTGTTACTTTGCTTGCTTGACTGACTAAAGCTAAAGCCTTAAAGTAATAAAGGGTCTTGAGTGGAGTTTGTTAGGCTGCACGGGAGTTAAGTTCAAGTGAAGAGTCACCCATGACAATTGGTAACATAGCCTAAAGTTTAGGAAATACCATGTCAAGCTCTACGGAGGCTTTTCCCAACAACCAGCAAGGTGGTAAGCAGGTGAAGAAGAACAAGAATGACTTAGTCACTTTTGTCAAGGAGAGGCTGGCAGAGATCAATGCTACCATGATCGCCTTAACACGTAGGACTGCCCGACATGGACGAATGCATCATGGAACGAGAGTCCAAGGGGGAAACAAGAAGCTTTAAGGGGAGATGCAAGGTGATTCAGACATAGTAATGGAGAATTTTTCGAAACAGGTAGAAGCCCATGCATGAGGTCACAATTACCACCAAGGACAAAGGTATAATGGCCTTCAAGGTTCTGAACTATAATGTGGCAAGGAATGCTGGGAAGATTGATAACTTCTTATGGGGATTGAAAGCCTATCTTGAGGCGAAGGACATCAAGGATGAGGCACAAAAGATACAGAGTGAGGCATCCTATAATGAGAACATAGGTAGGGGAGGACTAGATGAGTCACACAAGAGAGAGTGTTAC
The DNA here is from genome assembly GCA_029747015.1 of Carnegiea gigantea. Classification (NCBI taxonomy): domain Eukaryota; kingdom Viridiplantae; phylum Streptophyta; class Magnoliopsida; order Caryophyllales; family Cactaceae; genus Carnegiea; species Carnegiea gigantea. The sequence goes on along the minus strand of JAKOGI010003552.1, from coordinate 22,180 downwards.
ATTTTAAATTTTATATATCGATTGGGCTTTTAAACAAAGAGTTATGTATATATGTTCAGATGAGATTCCATCCCAAAATCAATTGGCAATGGGTGGAGTAACTCATAAGCTTATATACATGCTCAAACCCTTCAATTTTATCTATGTGGGAGAACACCCACTTTCATATTCTTTGTATTTTTCTTAATGTGGGACAATGCCCACTTTTATACTCCAACACACCCTCTCACATGTGGGCCACTGACAAGACCCAACACATGCACACAATTTTAATCAAACGAGGACAGTGACAAATCAAGATCGAGCAACCTTGCTCTAATACCATGTTCAAAACCATCTCAATCAAAAGTTTAAGCTTATGGTTGAAGGCTCAGGAATATGTTTATAATCTAACGCGCCCCCTCATGTGAATGCCCTTTGGGCTTGAAGCGTGGATGTTGCAAAAGTTTCTCATACCTTGTGCAATAAATCAATATGGCTGAAGCTGAGATTCAAATTCGAGACCTCTTCGGAAGGCTCTGATACCATGTTAAATTTTATATATCGATTGGGCTTTTAAACAAAGAGTCATGCATATAAATTCAAATGAGATTCCATCCCAAAACCAATTGACAATGGGTAGAGTAACTCACAAGCTTATATACATTATCAATGTGGGACAACACCCTCTTTCATATTCTTTGTATTTTTATCAATGTGGGACAATGCCCACTTTCATACTCCAATAGAGATAAGCCTTTGAAGGATAGAGGCAAATGGAAGAAAGGTAGAAATGATGACTCTTTCAAGACTAAGATCATGTGCTTGCTTTGCGATGAGACTCATTGTTCATCTAAGTGCCCACATTGAAACAACCCTTTCACACTCATGATAGAGGGATTGCATGCAACAAGGTCATCTTCTGATTAGGTGCGCAATGAGGGCATCACTCGATTAGCTAGGGGAGAATGTAATGGGCTAGGCTTCTAAAGCCTTGAAAATTGTTCTGGTATATTTTCGATTGTTGCAGAACCTCCTGAAATAAACAAGAATCTTCTTGACCGTCCCAAGTTCTTTAGAGTGTGGCAGAATCTTCTAGAGTACTTTAAAGGCTATTACGTGGTACTAGAATATTCTAAAATAGTCTCCATAACATTCCTCAAGGTCCTAGGCTGGTAGAAATCTAGGAACATCTAGGTACTTCCATGGAGAACATCCTAGATACTTACAATATGATATCTAGACATTGTAGAAGATGTTAGAGAGAAATGATTTAGAGGATTGATGATAGTGACAAGATTAAATGGATTTCCACTGTCCATTGAGGAGGGAAAGCTATACATATACCTACGAAAGTTCATTTATTATCAATCAAACCTCGAGTTAATAAAAGACATTCTTACAAACCCTTTTAGACTCTCTTGTTACTTTGCTTGCTTAACGTGCTAAGCTTAAGCTGAGCATTATTAGGAAGGCTTACTAGCGAACTTGAAGGGTCTAGAATAGAGTTTGCTAGGTCACAAGGCAGTTGAGTAATAATCACTCTATAACATACGACCATGCTACTTCCCTATATTTACGCAACAACAGTCACCAGACCATACTACTCCCTTGGATTTTAACAACAATAATAGTGCAAGAGTAGGGGTGGCACGGCCATGCTAGTCAGCATGGCTATACCATACCATCTTAATTATTGTCCTTTCTTCCTGGTTTGTTTCTTCTGCAACTTATGTGACTGGTCGCCCCGACCTTGCTTCTTTGATGTCCAGCTTAACTTAGGCATGTTTCATGCTAAACCCAATTGTGCTTCATTCCTCTTCTCCTTGTGGCTCTACAAGTTAAGTCCTTGAGTCTTGTTCTTAAGTTTTTGCATTGGGATCATCATCTGCCACGTGTGCAATTTTCTTTATATTCTACAAAATCAAATAAAACTACTAAAATTCATAATATAGCAATTACTACCAGCTAAAATCTAGGTAAATTAATGAGTGAAATTGTTATATCTTGAGCCTAAACAATACCATCTTCAACTACATCTTAAAATATTTGTGGCTGATTATTGAAGAGTGCTATGATTACTTAGCGACATTCATAGTTTGTACATAAGTTGGGGAGCAGCTTTCTCGTTGAGAGAGCTATGAATGGGTTAAGAGCAAGCAGTCTATGGAGTTGAGCTTTAAGAATTTGATCCACTTGAAGATGGGCTTGCTAGTGAATATGGGACAAACTCAAGAGGTCATCTTTCTTTGATTTCGTGATTTGAAGATTTTGTTATGTTGACTACTGGGCTGGATTATCTAGCCAACTCCAATTGGATGCCTCATTGACTACAACATCTCTTGAAATAATCATCTTCTTAGTCTCGGGATTATAGTGACAATGGCATTTGGAATGATAATTGTGGCCTATGAAGATGCACATTTCTTTTTTACCGTTTAGTTTTTCTTGATCCTCTTTTGGGATGTGGGTATAGACAATACACCCTAAACTTATGAAATCTACCTTAGGCTACCCCTTAAGCCATGCATTAATATGATATTTGTTGAGCACAGCTTTTATGAGAGAACAATTATGATTCTTGCTTCATATGCATTGATACCATGTTAAAATTTTGAGAGTGGAGCAAAAGCGGAGTGAACCAAATTATCCAAATAGAACTTGTTACTAAAAGAAAGAGTTTGATAGTTTTAAGAGTACACGAACACAAGAGGGGGGTGAATTGTGTTGGCCGATTTTTCAGAGTTTCTGGAAACACCCTCAAGAACAGTTCGGATAGGGTATTTGCAGTGAACCAGAAATAGAATAGCAGCGGAAAGTAAACAAAATGCACATGGTGTTTTTACGTGGAAAACACCTCTGGCCCAACTGAGGTGAAAAACCACGACCTACCCCTGTAGGATTTTCACACACTTCCACAATACGGGCTAAATACATTACAGAAGTAACCTACACCATTACAAATGTCACGCTCACGTAACCGTCTACCCCAAGACAAGTTACACCATGTCCAAAGTCTCCATAGACTTGGACACACTCAATTCTCACTGATAAAGGGAGAAAATAAAATGAACACCTCACTTTAAGTGCTTCTAAATAAGCAAGGGTAAGGTACAATTGAGCGCCTAGTATGCCAATGAAAGGAGTCGAATTTTCACTCACCTTAGACGGTTTTCTTTCTGAAAATATATCTCTTTGAAGCACTTGAAATGCCTTGAAAACCAATGTCTCACACAGAAAATTGAAGGAGAGAAGTTACTTAAATAAGAATGAGGGATAAAACAATATTAATTTTTTACTATACTTGTGTCACAAGGATATTAGTTTTACCCACTAAATACTTTTACCGCAAGACTTGGTAACTCACCCACTAACAGCTTGAGTCGCAATGATAAATGAGTATGCCAAGGCCATAATTTTCTCCACCTATTAGCCACATTCTAAAAATAGGAGTTGTTTTACTTGGTGAAAAATTCACCCTAAAAAGTAGGCTAAAAACTCTCCACAATATTTTCAAAGCCAAAAATAACTCTTTTGGACTCAATGACTACAGAAAATATATCTCAAATATTTCGAAAACGTTAGCCCAAAAATCAAGGAAAAAACGTGAAATTCAGTTTTGGCTTAAAAACACTCTGAACCCTATTATCAGAACTAGTCTGAGACAGTGTTCTGAGATATCTCAAAAACCATTCAAAGTAAATGTTAAATCAAGACCTTCTAATTGGCATATTAACAAGAATCTAATAAAATAAATACCAAACCAATGACTCTTGTTAATCAACTGGACAGCTTGTATACGATTTGACTTGTCGCTCCAAATGCTTTGACGCTTCTCAGAGTTGTTTCTTGAGCTGCTCTGAAGTATTCCATGTTCTTTGATGCTCCTTGGGTCCTTGTCAGTCAGCTGCTCTGAAGAACTGTTCTGAAACGATGTTCTGAAACACATGTATTTTCCGGCAACTGTTCTAAGACACTGTTCTCAAACACTTATTAATCAAGCAAGTGTCAATAGCACATAACTCAAGCACAACCATATAGAGCATTACATTTGTGTTTGTTATCATCAAAACCTTATACAAGTATGAGGTCAACAATTTCCGCCTTTTTGATGATGACAAACCAAATGACCATATTGACATAAAAGGCAAAAGCAAGTTAGTGCCAAACAGAACAGTCAAGCTATAGAAGAGAAAAATTTTAAGAAGTCAACTTAATCCAAGCCAAACTAAAACAACCATGGACATGCCCATCTTCCCCCTTTTGTCATCATCGAAAAAGGGTGGTCAGATCAAACAGAGAGAGTCAGGTTGTTTGTAATCACCACCACTTGGGTAATGGAGGAAAACAACCGGCGATACACTCAAGTATATGATACGTTAATGATATTGGCCGTTCGAGTCACGCACAAACAAATAACAACAAGAAGACAAGCAGGGCACAGTATTAAAGCATAACCAACCAAGAGTTGGTATAAACCATTGTCAGTCAAAAAGGCACAACCAGATAGTGAAAAACAGTTGTTGAGAACAGGGTGGAGAATAAGAGTAAAAACAGGGAATAGAACAAGGCAGGGAACAGGGGCAGAAATAGGTTCAGGAAGGAGGAGAGGACAGTTGGGCCATGAGGGCGGTGATGACAGATAGTAGATCCTCATGGCGCTTTGCATTTAGAGCCTTTTCCTCTGCAAGAGCCACCTTGACCTCAGAGATCTCATCCTTCAGCCAGTTTTGGTTCTAGAGCAAAGTATCCAGTGCAGTGCCATTGGAGGAAGAACCAGGAACAGGGGTGAAGGGTGTTCGGGGCCCCTGTTTGGAACCAGCAGTCTCACCCTTTGCAATCTTGAGCCCACAACTGATCAAGGTGTTGCTACCTATCTCTTCTGTCACTTACACCCCTATCTTCTTTTGTAAAGAAATCCCAAAGTGCTCAAATACCGAGGTCAGGAGAAAACCATACCCCAGGTCATGTTCCCTAGCCGTGTTTGCAATGCCGAAGATATGACTGATCATGATGGCTGGTAGGTTGATCTGCTCTCCCCGGTCCAGGAGATCGGTGAGGCACTAGTCCATTGCATCCGCAAGCTTACGGCCTTGGCCCTAGAGGATGATGTTTTTGATGATAGACCAGAAGAGCAACCGGTGACGAGGTGTCATCTCCCCTTTCTTGACTGACCGGGGTGTTTTCAAACCTGGTTGTTGACTCAACCTTTGAGTCAATTGGAGCAATCTCTCAGCTCCGAGCATTGTCTTGTCTTTCCTCACATACACCCCAAAGCCCATAGCCGGAACTCCTACGATTTCCCCCAATTTCTTAGCATTGAACCGCAATCTTTTCCCATTGACCACACTTGTCACCACACCATTGGTGACATTACAGTTGACATAGAATTCTGCCAAATCAAGTACAAAACACCCTCTCTGGGTGTTTGCAAATAGGTCTAACCAACCTTGGGCTTTAAGCTTATCCAAGAACATCTCCAGGCCCTGTTCTTGAGAATAAGCAACTTCCATAATTTTGCCCCGTACCACACTCCTTTGGAGAAAATGGGCAACTTGGCTGTTGTGGTCATGGTTGTTTTGACTTTCTTGGATTTGGGTTCATCTGGCTTAGCTTCTACAGGCACCTGTTGGGGCACTTGTTCGGAAGCAGCCTTTCTTTTTGATGAGACTCTTTTGGAGGAAGGCTTCTCAGATGGAGTGGAGGCAGGCACCTGTTTGGAAGCCTGTTCGGCAGGAGCTTCCTCTTTGTCTTTGGCTGCTGTCTTATTAGTGGAGGAAACAATCTCCTCAACCTGTTGGGGCTCCTGTTTTGAAGGGCCGGCAGGTTTGGAAGTTTTGTGGGTGTGTTGGGAAGACTTTCTGGACGATTTTGTGGAGGGAGGTCTGGAAGGAAGTGGTGTGGTTGTTTCTGCGGGCTGTAAAGGAGCAAAAGAAGATCCAGAACGGCGAGTTCTGGGTCTGTGAACAAGTGGGAGATCAGTTCGACATGCAAATGTCTTGAACCGACGTCTTGGTCCCCACTTGACGGGTTTGGTCATTTCGTAGGGTTTAGGGGGAGCAACCTCAATGGTCTAATATGACCCATCACTGTTAGTCTCCTCAAGATCTTCTACCCGATCCAAATTAATGAAGGGGCCATCTAATCTGTCAAGAAAAACAGGCGCAGGCCCTGTTCGGGCTTCACCCGGTTCAGAACCAGGTTCAGACCCTGATTGAGCCGCATCTACTTCATGAACACCTTCAGACACAGTTTGAACCTCACCAGGTTCAAGAACACCCTCAGATAACGTTGGTTCCACATCAGGCTCAAACAACACCAAAACCCATCCAAATTCGGGAGGAACATCACCCAGTTCTATCTTCACCATTCGTAAGTCTAGACTCTTTAAAAACCCAAAGATTGCAGAGATAATAGGCAAAGGGGGTAGAGAATTGAACCCCGTACCTCTGACCGGTGCCGGTGCTGCAGTCGCCGACAAGGGCAGAGATGGAAAAGCTGGCGAAGATGCCATGTGAGATGGCTTTGGCACCGAGCGTGGAGCTCGAGGCGATGATGGTCGTCGCTTGGAGGAGGAGTGGCCGCTGCGGGTCTACGCCATTGTTGCTGGGTTTGAGAGAGAGAAGAGCTAGGGTTTCTGGTGTTGAATATGAAGAGAAAGCAAAGGAATCGGGTGATTCTGAGGGGAGAGGGAGAGAGATTTTCGGGATGCGGTACCGAGAAGAAGGGGAAGTGGGAAATTTAAGTCTCCCAGCCACTTCTTATTCGGAAAGGTAGAAGAGAAAATAAAGTCCAACAACCGAAAAAAACTACCTGATTCGCACAAAGTGACAAATAGTGGCCATACCTATTCTTGGCGCTTGTTCTTGCTGTCAGTTGTTCGGTAACATAGGACAATAAGGGCAATATCATCAGACCTCAACGATTGTTAGCAGGATATAATCCACACATGTGCTAATTCTAACACAAAAGTTGACTGCATCCAATGAATCAAGATGTTTGACTTGAAAAACCTTTTAACTAGACAAGCATTGGGGGTTAATTAAGCATGCTCAAGTTGTTTCAATTAAACCCAATTCAAGTCCGTTCTTCTCAAACTGTTCTCTATTCAGTGCCTTGGTAAAAATATTCAGCTGCAACAAGAAGCAGCATACTCAAGTTGTTGCTTTATCCACAACAGTTGAGCACAAGAAGAAGTAGCTGCAACATATTCAGCTTCTGCTGTGGACATAGCAACTGAGTGTTGTTTCTTAGTTGCCTAAGATACCAAACAGGGTCCAAGAAAATGAGTCATACCTGATGTGCTTTTTCTATCAACCAAGAAACCTGCATAGTTAGCATCAGCATACCCAACAAGATCGAAGTTGCACCCTCGAGGATACCATAAAGCTAAGTCAGGAGTATGTTTTAAATATCTTAAAATCCGTTTAACAGCCTTTAAATGAGTTTCTTTTGGCTTAGACTGAAAACGGGCATACAAACCAATACTAAAAACAATGTCAGGTCTACTGGCAGTTAGGTATAGAAGCGGCCCTATCATGTCCCTATAGGATTTCTCCTCAATTGAGGGACTCCCATCATCCATTACCAACCTGGGTGAGGGAGAGATGGGAGTATCAATGGGTTTGGCCGATTTCATTCCAAACCGCTTAATTAATTCCTTGACATATTTTTGTTGATGTATCATAGTTCCATTTGAAGTTTGCTTGATTTGCAAGCCTAAGAAGAAATTAAGCTCGCCCATCATGCTCATTTCAAACTCACTCCTCATCAATTTTGAAAACTCCTCACACAGATCATTGCGAGTTGCACCAAATGTCATGTCATCGACATATACTTGGACAATCAACAAATGTTCCCCCCTAGATTTTAGAAACAAGGTATTATCAACCTTGCCCCTTTTAAAACCATTTTCAATTAAAAAGTTTGACAACCATTCATACCAAGCTCTAGGAGCTTGTTTTGAACCATAAAGTGCTTTGTCAAGTTTGAAAATATGGTTAGGAAATTCATAATTTTCAAAACTAGGGGGTTGGCTTACATACACCTCTTCCTTTAGGTATCCGTTGAGGAATGCACTTTTAACGTCCATTTGGTATAGCTTTATCTCCATGTGAGCTGCAAAAGCTACCAAAATGCGGATAGCTTCAATCCTTACAACGGGTGCAAAGGTTTCTTCATAGTCAATTCCCTCTTCTTGGTTGTACCCTTGAACCACCAGCCGAGCCTTGTTCTGAGTGACTGTTCCGATCTCATCCAGATTGTTTCGGAACACCCACTTGGTGCCGATGACTTATTTATCCTCCAGTCGTAGTGCAAGGTGCCACACCTTGTTCCTTTTAAACTGATGTAGCTCCTCTTGTATTGCAATAACCCAATCAGAATCTGCAAGAGCTTCATAAGTACTTTTTGGCTCAATGCCAGAGAGAAAAGCATAGAAAGCACAAAAGTCTTTAAGTTTGGATCTAGTTTGCACTCCTGTCTGAATGTCAGATAAGATCTAGTTAAGGGGGTGCAAACTTTGGTGCTTCCAAGGTCATAGGGTAAGTGGGTCTACAGACACGCTTTCTACTCTTGTTAGAATACTCGGTGAAACAGGTTCTGAACCTGTTCTGGAGCCTGTTTCCAAGCCTGTTCTCAAATCTATTCGAGGAGAATTGGGTTGAGTGGGCTGGTTTTATTCCGAAATGGGTTCAGCAATGCTTCCTTCTGATTGGTTTAAGCCTTACCCACCTTCCAAATTATCTGCTCCAGGACTTGGTTCGCCTCCAGGAGACTTATCTTTCTCATGCATGGAGTTTTGAGTGAGCAACAAATCTCTCCTTACAAGGCCCAGTTCGAACTCTGCATCCTGTGCAACATTCTCAATAAGGGAGTTAGTTTCATCAAACAGCGCATGCACACTCTCCTCAACACATAAGGTTCATTTGTTAAACACTTTGTATGCCTTACTGTGTGAGGAGTACCCTAAAAATGTTGCCTCATCACTCCTTGGATTAAACCTTCCCAAGGCATCATTCCCATTATTATGCACATAACATTTGTAACCAAACACTCTCAAATGCATAATATTAGGTTTTCTACCTTTGAAAAGTTCATAAGGAGTCTTGTTGAGAATGGGTCTAATCATGCATCTATTAATAATGTAACAAGATATATTTAATGCTTCCGCCCAAAAGTTTCTAGGAAGACCACTAGCAATAAGCATTGTTCTAGTCATGTCTTCTAGAGTACGATTTTTACACTCTACTACCCCGTTCTGTTGGAGTGTTCTTGGGGCAGAAAAATTATGATTAACACTATGTTCATTACAATAATCAATAAAGCTCGAATTTTCAAATTCTTTACCATGATCAGACCTTAGACAAACCAATGAGTGTCCTACTCTCTTTTCAGTCCTTTTAAGAAACACAAGAAAGTTTTCAAAAGTTTCATCTTTAGAAGCCAAAAACAAAGTCCACGTAAAACGAGAGTAATCATCTACTATCACAAGCACATACCTCTTCCCACCTCTACTTGTGATCCTCATAGGACCACACAAATCAACATGTAGTATCTCAAGAGGTCGGGTAGTGCTAACACAGTTTTTCAGTTTAAAAGAAGTTCTGACTTGTTTACCCCTAGCACAAGCGTCACACACCTTGTCATCATTGTATTTGATAGAAGGTAGGCCGACTACTAGGTTTTTAGGAACAAGTTTATTCAAAAGAGAGAGACTCGTATGACCTAGTCTCTTATGCCAAAGCATAACATCATTATTTAAAGCACTTAAACAAGTCAGATTATTTTGAGGAAGTGAAAGAATACACACTTTGTACACATTTTTGTGTCGCTTCCCCCTCAACACAACATCTCCTGTATGGATATTGACAACCAAGCATTGTTTTGAAGAAAACACCACTAGGTTATCTTTATCACACAGTTGGGACACACTTAGTAGATTATGTTGTAAATCATCCACAAGATATACATTATCAATTGAATGGGAGAGTGACTCACCTATCTTACCTATACCGACAATTGTCCCTGATTTACCGTTTTCAAATGCCACACTCCCTCCATCAGAGGCTGTAAGTGAGAGGAAGTTTGATTTTTCACCAGTCATATGCCGTGAACAACCACTATCCACATACCACAGTTGGTTGTTTGCTGGATTGTTTGCTGGGTTGTTCCCTCTCACTTTAGCCTGCAAAACAAATTAGGGGTTAGTTTGGGGAACCCAGATCCACTTGGGTCCCATGCCCTTACACATGCAAATCTCATCTTTTTGAACCCATATTTGTTTTACATAAATCTTGTTTCTTTCCATGGCATACTTTCTTGAGGGACAAGTATAACGATGATGACCTATTTTACCACAGTGAAAACAAATAATATTTTCTTGTAGTCCCACATATTTTCTGTTTACTGGGTAAACAGTTCATTTAGTCACAAAACCTAGTCCCTTCTTATTCCAGTTATGATGAGTATTCAGCCATTTAAGTGCTTCTGAGGAACTGTTCCAGCATCTGTTTGCAGTGAGGTCAGATTCGGCCTTTTTTAGCCTTTCAAGCAATTGGCTGTTCTCACAGACCAAGGACTCTATTCTCTGTTTCAGCTGAAGAGACTGACTTTCCAGCTTTAAAAGATCAGTGTTAAACACTTTTTCTCTCATACTCAAGGTTTCTTTAAGCTTATCAAGGTCTTCATACAAAACAAGGGTCTCTTCATCCACTTTAAGTCTTTCACTTTTAAGGATCTCATTTGCATGTTCAACCTTCCTAACATCTCTTTTTAAATCAGAACAGACATCTTTTAGCATGCAATTTTCAGCATCAATAGCATCACATTCATGCATCAAAGTGAATAGCAATTCCTCAAGTTTTGCTTTGTTAAGACCACGTGCCTTTCCCTTGAGTTGGGATAGACTATCCACTGGCTCATCATTCGAATCTGACTCACTCCTAGCCATGAGTGCTATGGTAGCTTCTTCTTCTTCAGAGGCCTCATCGTCTTCTGTAGTGTCACCCCAAGCTGCCAGCATTGCCTTTGAGAATCGCCTTGCAGAACTGTTCCCAAACTATTTTCTGCCTTGTTTCAGGAACTATTCTGTCTCCTATTCTTCCTTCGGCAGAGGGTAGTTCTTCACAATGTGGTCATGTTTGCCACACTTGAAACACCCAGTGAACTGCTATCGTTCATTACTTCTGGGCTTGCTGAAGTTCTTCTTTTTGGAGTTCTCTTTGGCCTTCTTGAAGAACTTCTTGAATTTTCGAGTGATCATGTCCATTTCTTCTTCATTAAAGTCCGAACCATCCTCTTCCAAGGCCTTTAGAGCAAGGCCTTGGTCTCTCTTGGTCTCCTCTTTCTGCTGAGAGCTTCTTCTAAGCTCATAAGTTTTGGTGATTGCCAATAAACTCGTCCAAGGAGATTTTGTTCATATCCTCGGCCTCTTGGATGGTCGCGACTTTGGCGTCCCATGACTGTGGCAAAATCGTAGGATTTTCCTCACCAATTCCTCAGTGGTGAAGGACTTTCCCAATAATTTTAGCTCATTAGTAATATGGGTGAAACGAGTATACATCTCCATCACAATTTCTTTATCACCCATTTCAAATAGCTCATACTTTCTCATAAGAAGCTCAATTCTTGAGTGCTTTGACTTGATTTATGCCTTCATGAGCCACTTGGAGGGCATCCCAAATTTCTTTGGCTGACTCGCACTCAGAATGCAGGTGTACTCATCAGGACCAAGGCCGAAATACAAAAGCTTTTTGGCCTTTGCATTCTTTTCCATCATCTTAAAATCTTCTGCATTGAATTCTTGAGGCTTCTTGGGAACCATACTCCCATCTTCGATTGTCTTTTTGGGAATGAGTGGGCCATTTTTGATGATCATCCATAACTCATAATCATCAGCTTGAACATAGTTTTCCATGTGATTCTTCCACCAACTATAATGTTGACCATTAAAGAACGGTGGTCGAGTCACAGATTGACCCTCAAGCATTCCTTGTGGTGTACTCATTTTCTAGGATCTCTCAAGGTGTTAGCCATTAAATGAGAACCTGCTTTGATACCACCTGATAGTTTTGAGAGTACACGAACACAAGAGGGGGTGAATTGTGTTGGCCGATTTTTCAGAGTTTCTGGAAACACCCTCAAGAACAGTTCGGACAGAGTGTTTGCAGTGAACCAGAAACGGAATAGCAGCGGAAAGTAAACAAAATGCACACTGTGTTTTTACGTGGAAAACACCTCTGGCCCAACTGAGGTGAAAAACCACGACCTATCCTTGTAGGAGTTTCACACACTTCCACTATACGGGCCAAATATGCTATAGAAGTAACCTACATCGTTACAAATGTAACACTCACGTAACTGTCTATCCCAAGACAAGGTACAGCATGTCCAAAGTCTCCCTAGACTTGGACACACTCAATCCTCACTGATAAGGGGAGAAAATGAAATGAACACCTCACTTTAAGTGCTTCTAAATAAACAAGGGTAAGGTGCAATTTAGCGCCTAGTATGCCAATGAAAGGACTCGAATTTTCACTCACTTTAGACGGTTTTCTTTCTGAAAATATATCTCTTTGAAGCACTTGAAATGCCTTGAAAACCAATGTCTCACATAGAAAATTGAAGGAGAGAAGTTACTTAAATAAAAATGAGGGATAAAACAATATTAATTTTTTACTGTACTTGTGTCGCAAGGATATTAGTTTTACCCACTAAATACTTGTGTCGCAAGACTTGGTAACTCACCCACTAACAGCTTGAGCCGTAAGGATAAATGAGTACCACAAATTTCTAGCAGCCAAGCCCACAATTTTCTCCACCTATTAGCCACATTCTAAAAATAGGAGTTGTTTTACTTGGTGAAAAATTCACCCTAAAAAGTAGGCTACAAATTCTCCACAATATTTTCAAAGACAAAAAGAACTCTTTTGGACTCAACGACTACAGAAAATATATCTCAAATATTTCAAAAACATCAGCTCAAAAATTGAGGGAAAACCGTAAAATTCAGTTTTGCCTTAAAAACACTCTGGACCCTGTTCTCAGAACTGGTCTGAGACAGTGTTATGAGATATCTCAAAAACCATTCCAAGTAAATGTTAAATCAAGACCTTCTAACTGGCATATTAACAAGAATCTAATAAAATAAATATCAAACCAATGACTCTTGTTAATCAGCTGGACAGCTTGTATACGATTTGACTTATTGCTCCAAATGCTTCGACGCTTCTCAGAGCTGTTTCTTGAGCTGTTCTGAAGTACTCCATGTTCCTTGATGCTCCTTGGGTCCTTGTCAATCAGCTGCTCTGAAGAACTGTTCTGAAATGATGTTCTAAAACACATGTACTTTCCGACAATTGTTCTAAGACACTGTTCTCAAACACTTATTAATCAAGCAAGATATTTCAAAAATGTTTTCCGGATCCCGTCAACAACATATAACTCAAGTACAACCATATAGAGCATTACATTTGTATTTGTTGTCATCAAAACCTTATACAAGTATGAGGTCAACAGAGTTAAAGAATATTACCAAAGGGAAATGGATATATGTGGTGAAGGGATTTACTCCTGCATGTGAGCTTGTTGCTCCACCCCTAATGCCTAAACTTAATGCCTTTTATACTTGTCCTAGAATGGTACATTTATGAAAACTTAATATTTTACTATGCACTAGAATTATCTAGACTGGTTCTTATCGTAATTGACATCTTGACTTACAAGAAATATCTACTTTTTCCAACTATAATCTAAGCTTTAGAAATTCATATGTAGATTTTTCTAGATTAATTGATTATTTAAGCACTTTTCCTTCATAGAAAAATATAATTTTTGTAATTTGATAAGTAACCATTTATTCTCCTTGTCAGACCCCTCCTTGCTTTTTAGTGTTTGTGGTGGGCTTAATATTTGAACCATTTTGTTCTCCTTCAAGCTTATGTGATATTCCATGTTTCCTTGCCTAGTTGCTTTAGTTTTGTTTTAACATGCTTGACTTCTTGGCAACATTTGTAAACTCTTTCATCTTCAATCATGTCCCATGCATTCCAATGTTATTAACTATGTTAGTGACATGATTCAAAAAAAAAAGTTTGAATAGTCTTATCTTTTTTCATTAGTGAAAGCTCAAATTCTACCTATAGAGTTTGACATTTGATAGATATTACCTTATCAAAGCCCGTATATTATAATGGTTTATGCATCTTTGTCCATTATGGAAGTCATAATTCAAGAGGAAATGGTTCAAGTTACTGTTTTACCAGATTTATGTATGAGCAGTGGGATATTTCTTTTTGTTTACTTGAGATTGTATGCCCTTTTTCATCCGATGATGGCTTTTCTTCTTAATCCTTTTTCTTTTCTTCAATTAGAGGGTTCATCACACCCTTTCTCTGCCACATCCCATAGACCTTAGGCTATTTAAAAAAAAGGGTTCTCCTTTGAATACTCCACAATTTGTAATCCTCCTCATTGAATATGCGTGACCTTACATTTTGAAGAGTAAAGTTTGAGTTTGAAGTAAGAAGGCAAGTCATGGTCATTTTATGGAGTTAGATTCGAAGGATGCTAGGTTTTGAGAATTGGGATATGGTTTGAGTAGGAATGGTTCTTTTAGGGGGTGCTAGTTTATTAGGAGGACCTGGGTTAGTTCTTTCTCCAATACCCCTATTAGCATTCTAGAGATTTATATAATAGGAATAGCTTATCAGAATAGGGAAAAGAGCATATGAGATGTGATTATATTATTAAATAATGCTTGGCTAATGTCTAAGTTCAAACTGCAAGCACACAGTGTAACTATAGCTAAACACCGACATGTATGGGTCATATCCATAAGAAGATGTATTTTCACCTATCAGAGTTATCTTCAGTACTAAAGCTAGGCAAGACAAAGCTATCATAATGAAAACTAAACTAACTCATAAACATATTGAAACAAAGCATAGGTTATGATGTGAGCCCTTAATGAACCAATTAATCTAAGCTAATCCTAACCTATGAAAGACAATATAATATTTAGAAAAGTTGGTTGTACCTTCAAAGACCATCGAAGCACTTTTTCAAGGGTTAGAGGCCAATTTAGTTATTCTAACAACCTATTTTCATTGGGTTAGCTCAATTAAATTACAACAATAGCCATGTATAGACATAGTAAGAAATTTAGACTACGTTCATATTAAAAAACCTAGTTCTCCTCTATATCTACACTAGAAAATTGACCTAACCTTTTAGCAAAAATATGATTTCCTAAAAAACACAGATAAAGACTTTTTTAAGCATTTCATCGAACACCTAGCAAGCATAAGAGAAAACTCTAAATTCAAACATAAACAAAGGAGATTAAGGCCTAGCCATCTAAAGGGCTAATCAGAAGCAAAGATGATAAATTTTGCCACAATTAAACATCAAGATACAACTGAACCAAAGAACATTTAATCTAGCAACTAAATTAGAAACCATGAAATTAAGGAAAGAGGAATAGAAGATATTGAATCTTGAAATCAAAAAATCGTGTCCACAACATACATGATTCTAACATAATTTAATCCCACCTAGTAGAGCTTTAAGAGGCTAAATAGACTCTAAGAACCAAACGCTCAAGACCGAAAGAAAAATGACTCTTCTTAATATCCTGAAAACTAAGCTAAAATAGGGCTCCAATATGGGTTAGTGGGTGGCATGTTTGTGTTGTGTTTGCTACTAGAAAACATGCCAAAAAACTACAAGAAATTAACGTGTTTGTGCTAAATGACACAGCCAATTGTGCCAACGGACATGGCCATGCCATTTGGCATGCCCAGCCATGTCACAGGGTTACCAGTGCAAGAAAATGTATGGGGCATGCAATTTTACCCTAATTGTTGTGTTTTGCACTTGGGCCTTAGAAACCTCTTAATTTCATGCCAACCTCCCTACATAATGGGAGTTTTTATTACCTACAAGCATAAATAAAGATAGGTAAATTATTAAAATTATATTATTAACAAGCCAAAAAAAGTGATTAAGGCCATACAAAATACTGCATTTTCACAATAAACAAATACCCCTTCACCTAAACTATTGTTCGTCCTCTAATAAAACAAAAGAAAATAAAACTATAACCTAGATACCTAACTCATTTTCATATGACTCACTATTGTATTTAGTGTTTGCAACAATTTAAATCCCTTGGTTCTCTCAATTGGACAAGCAAAGTCATATGATCGTTTGCAAAAGACGTATCTTCAAAATCTTGAAAAATAAAAAGAGAAAGAGAAACGAAAACAACTAATTTCTTTGATTTCACAAACAAAATACATATATATACAAGCCAAAAACTGTGCACACCTTAATCAACCATATCACTTTTATAACCCATATAGCAACCTACATGGAAACAGAATGTAACATCAACATTCTCAAACCCCATCAATGACATCCAAATACCAATTGACACCCAACTTAATGCATGGGAGCGAGCATGACAAATAGTATCTCACTTTAAGAACATTAGAAACATTCCCACTCATGTGTTTAGGTAATGTTATGGTGCAGTCAAAACTCATTCTAATGACATAATCTAATAAAGATTTACTAAGTCTCTCAATTCTCCGCCACTAAAATGCAACGTGCAAATCATGATCAAAAGGACTTGTCACGGGTTGCAAATTGTAATGGAGCTCAAGCATAAGAGAGAGAGAGGGACAAATAATTTACGAAATGTGGAGCTAAAAGTCAAGAGAACAAGGACCACCAAACACGTTCAACAACATAATAGTCGTCCATTCACCTTACTACACACCACACCAACACAATATGGTCACATCTTGTAGGAAACACGTTGTGATAGTCAAAAGTCAATTATTCACAACACCATGCCAAACACATTTTCGTTGTTTTTTTCCCTCCGCTTTTCTTTCTTTTATTTTTTTTCTTTTTGAATTTTTTCTCTAATAAAGCCATTGAATGACAAGGGAGAATCATAACAGCTATAGATCTCAAACTGAGTTACCAACAAGTCTTAGCCCATCAAACTAAGAGGGGGAAACATCAATATCAAATCAATGCCGCCCCCACTCATCCATACCAAAAGAACCCAACATCAAGGACTTAAATATGTCAATCACCTACAAACTTGCTCACCATCAAACATTGAAGCAAAGCTCCTTCCATTAAGGCCCGGCATAGGGATAAGCAAATGCATTTGGCCAAGGGCTAGATAGGAGGGTTCACAATAAAAGAAATCATTTAAAGACTCAAAGGGTCTAGGAAAGGGGTAAAACATTAATCACAGGATGGCTATTTGACCTATGTTGCTAGCAATAAAATGAAGAATACCTCCATCATGCAATCAAATGCACATGCAAATGTGATCTCGAAAAGAGTTAAATCAAGTCTACAAATTGTGATCATGCAAAATAGACGCATGAAATAAGACACAAGACTACATGGAGCAAATGGTCTATAGAGACTCAAAGTATCACAGGACATCTACAAATGTTAATATAGTTTTCTCTATAATGAATGTTAGAAGAAAGGTCTATCATATACATTATACTTATATACAAGCTAATAGCTAAGGCATAATGGGTTTAGACTAATCAAAATAGGATAACACTCTTGAAAACAGCAAAAAATAGAAAATGTTTTTCGCACTTCAAAACAGTTTCACTTTTTTCTTCCAAACACAAGAAGCATGCCCCCCCCACATAGATCTAACAATGCCCATAACACGCGCCAAGGAGCCCCCGTGCCAACAAAATAAACCAATAAACAATACAACTCACAAAGATTACACACACATATGTATGCATGCACATGCATATATGTAACACCCCGCATTTTCGTTTTCCGTTAAGCTAATTAAATGTCCTTTTTTCGTTCTAAAATCGTATTTTTAGTAACCGTATGAGTTAATTATTATCGATGTGCTTTTGAGAACTATAATTTCATTAAAGACAAGATTATTATTGCTATTATTGATTTCAAAGTCAATTCGTGCCATTTATACCTTTAAATTATATCGATAGTTTAATTTAGTTGTTATTCGATTTATTTAGTCGTTTCCTGAAAACGATTAGGTTTTCAACCTTAGAATTAGTTTCGAGACTTATTAAATCGAACTTCGACGTAGTTGGATTCGAATAACTGATGAAGGGTTATGCATCGTTTTGAGTTTAGAACAAGACATTTGAGATTGGACTAGCGGTTTTAGTTGATTGAGTTATTAACCGAATCAACAAAAAACAAAAAAAGAGAACATAAGGGGCCGAAGCCCCTTCTTTCACTGGCAGAGAAGCGCGAAGGGGGGGTCTTGAGGCTCTTCACGGTACCCCCACCCCGACCACAACCCCACGGCAGAGAGAGAAAGAGAGAGAGGAGGGCCACCGGACGGCGAGTCGGGGCCGAGGTCGACGGCGGCGCACCGGCAGGTCGGCCGCCGGCCAACCCTCGTGACACCGCGGCAGAGAGAGAGAGAGAGAGAGAGAGAGTTGGAGCGAGAGTGAGAAGGGGCGGAGGGGGGCTCGAGGAGCCGCGACCACGCCGGCGACCGTCGCAGCCAAGGCCGGCAAACCACCTCACGCGTGGCTGGGCTAGAACCGGCCGCAGACAGGGGCGAATTGACACGAGCTCGGCCGGACATCCGTCCATTTTAGGGCATGCGAGGTGAATTCGAACCTCTTCTCCTTCTATAAATTCGATCCTCACCCCAAATTCTTCTAAATTGTGCCTAAAATTCTCAGAAATCGCGAGTTAGGTTTGTGGGCCGGGGCTAGGTCGTGAATTGCGCAAAGGACAGAGGAGACTTTGAGCAATTGGTGTTTGAACTTGCTCCAAATCCAGCTAATCTGCGTGCCCTAAGCTAGGATCGAGGTGGGTGTTCCTCGCCTCCTAAATTAGTACTAATTTCACAAATGTTTTAGCGGAATCGATGTTGCATGTTAGACTAGCATAGCCTAATTTAGAATGCGCTGCTTGAGGTTTATAATTCGAAGTTAATTATACATGTTTGGCGTTAATTCGAATACATGTAACCATTGAATGCCTAAGTTTATAATTCGAAGTGAATTATACATGTTTAGCATTAATTCGAATGTATGTAACTATCGGAAGCCTGAATTTATAATTCGAAGTGAATTACATGCCTTTAGCGTTAATTCGAATGCCTGTGACCATTGAATGTTTGAGATTTTACATCGAAATGAATTAAATACCTTTAGCTTCGAATCGAACCAATTTAGTTAATCATGCCTCATTTATTAATTCGAAGTTAATTTAGCATGTTTAGCATCGATTCAATTAATTAGTTGATGCATGAAAAGGATTATAAACGAAGTTAGTTTAACGTGTTTAGAATCGATTCAAGTAAATTTAGCTAGTTCATGCCTAAAAGTTTAGCACAAAATGAATCATGAATGCTTTGAATCGACATAGACACACTTAAACGATTCATACTTGATTAATAGCTTCGAAAAGAGATGAGTATGGTTGGAATCCATACTTGTGTATTTAGTTAGTCTATACCTGAGTAGTAACCTTGACGTAATAGCTGAATGTCTAAAGTCGTATTATGTTTAAGTGGTTTATTTCGATTCGAGTAGTAATTTCGATGTGTAATGAACGTTTAGAATCGTATTATACTAAAATAGCTCAATTAGACTTGAGTTGTAACTTCGAAACCAACGTTTATGAGTGTTTGGTCGTTCCACCATCGAGTATGAACTTCGAAGTGCATCGTACATGTTTAAAGTTTATGTATATAAATGTTTAATTAGTCTATGATCGCCTATATGCTTCACTATCCCATAAAGGCCTACTAACTCTGAAGTAAATTTATAAATGCTTGGAACCTTATCATGTATGAATTCCCAAGTAAAGTTCTATAGTTTTATATGTGTACGTGATGGTGTATATATGCGTACGTATGCTTGCCGTAACGCACCGCCAAGTGGTGCTGCTTGCCCAGATAAGTACCTAAATCTTACCTTTTCATAAATTAGTATGATAATATGTTGTATTAATAAATCAATGAAACGAGTTGGTAGTTGGATGGTTTGAGGAAAGAATTATGAGCGTTCGAGGTCTTGTGGTACGGTGCTTGTGAGGAGGGAGTTCGGGTTGTAAAATTACCGCAATCGTGTGGATTGCGAGGCCATGTGTGGCTCATTGTGTTGAAATGATTACGAAGTGTTTAAATGTGATATGTGTATTTCCCTTTTTCCTTTTATGTTTAAAATGTAACATGTGTGTGGAAGGGTGATGTTTTAGCAAACGACTTTTCATGTGTTTTAAATGAATAATAGCCATGTCTAGTAACGAGCTATGGCCTATTTTAGCTATTTAAATAATGTTTGGAAGGAATTCCTAAAACGTTCTTAACAAAAGGGAGATGGGAATTATACATCGAATGACTTTATTGTTTGAAACGGAAAATTACTAGCCGTTATGGCCGATACGCTTTAAGTGGCTAAGATAATGTGCTGCGGACAATATGATATGATGTAATGTTAACCTAGGGGATAAGTCCGGATAAACCCTAGAGGCCCTGACGAGGGCTAATGTAATGGTCCGATATGTTATATGTAGCCATCCCGGGAGTAAGAGCTTAAGCGTGAGCGTTAGGTCTCACTATGGGGTCGAGAATAGTTCTCACCCAATCAGCACCCTGTAATGATCTTATGCCAGAAGTATTTTCGTACTAAGTTAGGGAAAGCAATTGGCCTTTGCTATTTTATACGTTTTAAAGTAAAACAATGTTTTACGGGCCCAAAGAGGCCATATGAAATGAATTTGAAATGCTTGTAAGGGTCGTTTTATGACGAATGCGAAATGTAAACTCTTTCAAAAGGTTGAGAACCTCAAGGTTATGAAATGCTTTCAATGTTCAAAGAAAGTTTCATTGCAGATTTAAAGAAAATGTTCTTAAATATGATGAATGTGGATTCTTAGCCCGTGCATTAAAGGAAAGCTTTCAATGGATGTGTTATGAATGATTTTTAAGTATGGTTGAACGTGAATTCCAATCTTATGTGGCATCATTCTTATCCATAGCAAATCTGTCTGATTTGAAGTGTATGAGATGAGAAAGAAAGTTATAGCACGTTGAAAATTCTATGAATGAAGTCGTCTCTTCCTAAAAGAATGAACGTTGATATGTGTTTATGTGTGTGATATGTATATTATATGAATGAAATGCCAAGAAAAGTGTATTTATGAAAAGGGATAACCTTATATACTCATCATATGATTGAGGGTTCATGTGTAGTTCAAATGGAGTATTAGGAAGTTATGTTATGAAAGGAAAAGACCCTTATACTTAGCCTTCGATACTTACTCACGTGCCTAACTGCTTGCTAGTAAAGAACTCCGTCGTTGAGGAACCTAGAAATATGATTGAGTGGTCGAAGTGAAGTTTATGTTTAGTGATCCTCCCATAAAGGTTCTATGAATATCTATTATGATAGTAAAGTATGGAAACGTGATATGTGACTAGTAAAGATAGTATTGCTTACAACGGTTTTGGTTTTAAGGGGGTTAGGGGACACTCACTGAGTGTGTGGTTGCTCATCCCATTACTCTTTCCCCTTTTCGCCAGGTTTTCTTTCTGACGGGAAGAAGTTGAGTTAGATAAGTCCAGAAGGAACCTATCGTTGCTTACAAGGCGTCGTATGTGCTCATTAAAGGGTTCTTACTTGTTTAATGAAGTTATGTAATGTACTCTTAGTTTATAAAGGTCTGTAAATGATTATTCTAGTTCATGTAATGCATATGGTATAAAGGTCGCTCTGTATGGCCACCTGAGCTAACCATCAAGTTAGTTAGATGTCTTCTTGATTTAATTTAGCTATGTTTTGGGATGTAAATCTCAATACTCCGGTTTTGTTAACCATTGAGTTGTATCTTCCATTTCTTATTTATTCATAAAACAATCTGGTTGGTGTACTCCGAGCGAGTGGCTCGTTGAGTTATGAACTCCGGCGTGTGGCCGTTGAGCTATGTTTGAAATGTTTTGCGCTTCTGTCGATTTACAGGGACTTATTGTAAGGCTTTTAGCCTGGAAACGGTCAGTTTTTAGGGGGAACTCTGCCCGTTTCGTTCCAGGAATTAAGTAAGAAGTTAGGAAAGCGTAAAGCTTCTGGCCTAGGGGCTGGGGGTGTTACAATATATGTATGTGTGTGCGTGTGTGTGTGTGTCTCTCTCTATATATATATATATATAT
>JAKOGI010003551.1:0-49650 GCA_029747015.1 Carnegiea gigantea | reverse complement strand
ACATATATATATATATATATATATATATATATATATATATATATATATATATAATATATACACATATATATATATATATATATATATATATATATATATATATATATATATATATATATATTTGCCTATCTATGTATGTATATATACATATATATTTGTGTGTAGACACACACACACACACACACACACACACACACACACACACTCACACACATATATATATATATATATGTATGTATATATATACACACACATATACATATTGTAACAGCCCACGACCACCCGCCATCGAGGTATTATCCGCTTTTGGCAGGTGGGATGCTACCACCATCCCTGCCCTCACGGCTTTATCCTCAAAAGGATGGGTTGAAGTTTCCCCACGCTTATAAGGTGTGGTTCGTTCTCCTCAACTCCCGATGTGGGATCCTTCATCCACCCCCCTCTCAGGGGCCCAGCGTCCTCGCTGGCATATCGGGTCGGGTCCATGGCTCTGATACCATTGTAACAGCCCACGACCACCCGCCATCGAGGTATTGTCCGCTTTGGGCAGGCGGGACGCTACCACCATCCCTGCCCTCACAGTTTTGTCCTCAAAAGGCGCCTCGATGGGTTGAGGTTTCCCCACGCTTATAAGGCGTGGTTCGTTCTCCTCAACTCCCGATGTGGGATACCTTCATCCACCCCCCTCTCAGGGGCCCAGCGTCCTCGCTGGCACATCGGGTCGGGTCCATGGCTCTGATACCATTGTAACAGCCCACGACCACCCGCCATCGAGGTATTGTCCGCTTTGGGCAGGCGGGACGCTACCACCATCCCTGCCCTCACGGTTTTGTCCTCTTAAGGACAGATGAAGGTATCCCACATCGGAGTTGAGGAGAACGAACCACGCCTTATAAGCGTGGGGAAACCTCAACCCATCGAGGCGCCTTTTGAGGACAAAACCGTGAGGGCAGGGATGGTGGTAGCGTCCCGCCTGCCCAAAGCGGACAATACCTCGATGGCTGGTGGTCGCGGGCTGTTACAACTATTGTCGAGGGCTAGTGTCGAATATTGGGTCTTTCTCAATAGGTTTCGCTAAGCATTTTCTTATTCTTTGAAAAAAACGTAAAAAAAGTTGAAAAGTAAAAAAAGTGAGAAAAAAGACGATGGCCATATTCCAATTTTCTTAATTTGAGCATGAATTATTTTGGGGGTATTTTAAGCGATTAAATGTCTTCCTTGCTCAATGTGGTTATTGTGTGGGTAAATGGGAATTGTTGATGAGGGTGTAAATAGTAAAACCTATGCTTTTTTAGGGTATTGGGGTTTTCATAGAAAAAGCATTGATGAGGCATAGTATTAGCTTCAGTGGATTACTTGGAATTCATTTGAGTTTGAAAAGGCTAGTTGTATTTCAAGATATTCATTCCCTGATCCTTGTGCATTCTATGCTAGATCTTGTTATGCCTCTTTTTGGTGTGAGTTGTGTAATTCTTCTGGCCGTGCTATAAATTTTTGTTTTTATTATGCATATTATGCTCAACTTGACTTTGCATCACCAAAAGATATACTGATGTTGTTCTAACCTTATCTGATTCATCCTTTCCTTTAGCCCAGTGCATGTGACTCGAGATAGGTGAAACTTTTGGGGTTGTTGATAGGTTTAGTGTTGTTGATGCATGTTTTAAGTTGGAAGATACTTTTTGATAAAGTGCATGATTTAGCTGAGACTCCTTTGGAGGGGTCATGTGATGTGCTTATGCATAAGGAGTCTCTTAACCTTAGTTTTGATGATAATGTTCTCTCTAATTCCCTTGATCATTCACATACTTTCCCACTTTTTTCATTACCATCTCCTTCCCCTGAGTATTACATTGATGCGCCCATGGGGATCCTATAATTTGTGATGCTACTAAGGATTTGGGTTATGAGAACAACGCGTCGAGTATGCTTGGTAGAAGTATTGATGATTATGTATGCCTAGTTTACTTTAGAGGGTATGATCCCTCAATTGACCCTTATTGTGTATGCTTGGAGGACTTGCCTAGGAAAGTCACGTGGACTATATTCTTTAATCCTTCTTGTGATTTTTCAAGGACCTTTGATAAGGTTAGGAGGATATTTGTTGTTTTTGGTTGATTTTATTGCCTCTTACCTGGTGTTTCTAAGTTGTGGTCTTAGGAGTTTGGTAAGCTCCCTCAGGTTTTGATGACATCTAATTTGATGATCCTGCTCTTGAAGTTGTGATGGAGTGGTTGGTGCTTCATTTTTCCCTTTTGCAAGGAGGCTTAGCTTAGGTGTGCTCAGTACCTAGCTTGGTGTGATCGTTATACTTTATTCTCTTTCCCTTCTCTTACTTTCTTTACTTTGAATAATAATGCTTTATCTAAGCATGGGGAATGATGGTTTAATGTTCCTACTTTAGTTTTTAGTTTGCATACTAGTTAGATCATGTAGGTTCCCTTTTTTTTGCAATGGTGTTTTTCATTTTAGATTTGCATATAGGATTGTATGGAGCGATGGTGTGATGGGTTTGAGATGCCTTCCAATGCTATTTTTGCTAGGCAACATGATCTTCATCACCTTAAGTGACTTTTGATGTGTAATCCCTTTTAGCGATAAACTTTGTGAAGTTTTTGTGAATATTTCTTGTTTTGACCCTTATCTTGATTGAGAACTGCATTGCCCCCTAGATTCATTAGCAGTAATGTTTGTACATGAGAGTCATTTTATGAGGTTGCTGAGACATTGGTAGACATCCGTAAGACTTTGAACCTTCTTTGGATTAAATCATTATATTTATTCTCTTGTTCTATCATATGTGTGGCTATTTCATATTACATCTCTAGAACTTACCTAGACTATTGTTCAAAACCACGTTAGCATGTGTATAATTGATGATATGATAGAGACATTCTTTCTCTAGTTATTTTAGCAAGATAGCCTACTATAATCCTTTTCTTGTTATGATCCTTCATATTAACCCTTGGCTAAACACATGTTCCTAACCTTTAAGCCAACTCTATGGAGCATCACATCATCTATGTAGTGGTTGGTTTTGTGTGTATTTAAGTTTAAGGTGGCTTTGGTGTGTTGGTTTTAGGGATTGATGACATTGAGCATTCGGTTTCGTTCCCCTCTTGTTCAGGTTATGCATATATGAATTGGGTTATGGGTTGATAATTCATGACCCTATGTCTTTTAATAATTAAAATTTTCATTTCATTTCTAAGGGCAAAAAAAAGAACAAAAAAAGTCATGTTGAAGAGAAAGAAATAAAAAGAAGACAAAAAAAAAAAGTAGAATGAATAAGTGATTGGCATTGGCCATTTACATAGATTGAGTTCCTTTCTTTGTTAATACATCTCCTACATGATTCATTGGGGTATGTTAATTGTATTCTTAAAGTTTGAAGTGTTGGTGGACTTTATGATTTCTTGGTGTCTTGTTGGTTGCTCCCTAGTTGTTTGGTTACCTAGCTCCACATTGTTTGAACTTGTTAGTCCACTCCTTTCCCTTAACCCTTCTAGTACACACTACAACCCATATAAAGTTCTCTTGATTCTTCTGCGCATATTGCATTTTAGTGGTGAAAATTTTGAGAGTCGTAGCAAGCTTATGGTAGATTGCATCTTTGAAATGAGTCTTGAGTGAACTTATGCTACAACTTAAACACAAGAGTGATAGTGATTCACATTTCCTAAAAGTGAGGTTCTACCAGTTTATTTAGCTCTACAATTCCTTATACTTACATGATGTGCTTTATGGTTCATCGAGGGTGATCAAGTTTGATGTCGAGCTTGTGGTCACAAACTTCTTTGAAAACATTCACCTTCTCCTAACGTTGAAATGTCTTTTGTAGTATTTGGGGTTGTCATCGATTGATATTCTTGCTTGTGATGTGTTGTGAGTTGCCTAGCTTGTAGAGGTTATTAACCTTTGTGAGTCCTAAATGAATCTCTTTTTATTATCTTATCTAGTGTTTGCTTGAGGGCAACCAAAGGTTTAAGCATGGGGGAGTGATGAACGTTATATTTGCATAGGATTTCATGAGTGTTTAGATGTCATTTTAGGGGATTAATATGCTTAATAGTATAATTTATGCCCCTATTTCTACTGTGATGCTTGGTTCTGCCTGTTTGATAAGTGTTTGCAGATTTAGATCTTGTGAACTCAAGCATGATGGTGCAGTGAAGATTTTGAGGCTCTACCAATTAAAGAAGATAGAATGAGAGGTTTGAAGACACCCAGCGTGGACAAACTGGCAAGTATCACGCCTTAGGAGGTTCCAGGAAGAAGCAATAGGGAAAACAAGAGAACACACCCTAGACGGTGGTCAGCACTGCCAGACCATGGTAGGGGCCATGGTATGTGGGTGGCCCCATGGACAGGCGGTGGTGAGCTCTGTTCCCCCGAGGCTGCAAGATTTTTTCGTGGCTTTTCAAATTCCAGGCATTTTATGCGTTTCCAAACTTGATTTTAGTGATAAAAAGCTTATTTTTACTGCTCCCTTTGCATCCTTATTCCATTCCACTCTTCAACATTCATCATATAGAGTAGAATTTAGGTATAGGTTTGAGTAAGAGAGA
The DNA here is from genome assembly GCA_029747015.1 of Carnegiea gigantea. NCBI lineage: Eukaryota > Viridiplantae > Streptophyta > Magnoliopsida > Caryophyllales > Cactaceae > Carnegiea > Carnegiea gigantea. The sequence goes on along the minus strand of JAKOGI010003551.1, from coordinate 45,082 downwards.
GCAAACTGAAGTGAAGATTTGCAAGGATTCCAACCCGGGTTTACGATGGCAGTGAAAGCGCGATCTTAGCTGATCAATTCTCTTCTTGTCTTTTCTCTTTTATCGTTTAGGATTTATGTCATGTAATTCAGATTACCATTTATTATTTTGATCATGAGTTTATATGACTACTAATTAATTTCTCGATCTTGTGCTGATATCTTTTGGTACTTCTCAATTTGTTGAATTGTTTTATCAAATCTTAGATGTTTATTATCTTGTGAGAAATTTGATCACTTTCTTGTATATTTTAGGTATTGAGTGAAGAATTAAAAGGTGAAATTCGATACTACAACCCCGGATTTGACTTGATTATGTGGAGTTTTAAGAAAGTCACACAAATTGAGAAACCACGAATTTGCTAATCACATGTTTAATGAAACTAAACATATCAAAAGCCTTTGAGTAGTAATTGGTTGGATTAAGGTATTTCATTTCACCTTAAAAGAGGGTTGTGATACTTCGATTGTCGGTTTTAAAACAACCAATTGAAGAAGAAGTGCTTGATTGATACATGAATTGAGGGATTGCTTGTTTTGTATAAGTCCTTGATTATTTATCAATTAGATTAGATAGTACTTTAGTTTAATTTTTATCTCAAATTTTAATTTGCTTATCTTATTTTGAGGGAGCATAGCCCAGTAGCTTGACCTAGCCTTTAGGGGATCAACCTTAATTAAGTACAATGCCACCATGCTTTTGCGACCCTATTAAGTTTTTGGCACTATTGTTGGGACCAGTGTCAAATATTGAGTTTTTCTCAATAGATTTGACTAAGCATTTTGTTTAGAAAAAAAAATTAAAAATTAAAAAAATTAAAAAAATTTATAGAAAAAGACAATGGCCATTTTCCAGTTTCCCAAATTTGAGCACGAATTATTTTCGAGTTATTTTAAATGATTAAATGTCTCTCTTGCTCGATGTGGTTATTGTATGAGTAAATAAGTGATTTTAGACATTGTTGATGGGGACGTGAATAGTGAAACTCATGCTCTTTTAGGGTATTGGGGCTTTCGTGGTAAAACTGTTGATGAGGCATGGTATTTGTTTGAGTGGATTGCGTGGAATTCCTTTGAATTTGAGAAAGCTAGTCGTATTCCTAGGTATTCATTCTCCGATCCTAGGGCATTCTATGCTAGATCTTATTATGCCCCTTTTTGGTGTGATTTGTGTAATTCTGCTGACCATGCTATAAATTCATATGCTTATTATGTATGTTATGCCCAACCTGACTTTGTGTCACCCAGGGACAACATTGATATTGCCTGACATTACCTGATTCATTCTTTCCTTTAGCCAGTGGAAGGGACTCGAGATGGGTGAGCCTTTTGGGATTATTGCTAGGTTTAGTGTTGTTGATGCATGTTTTAAGTCACAAGATACTTTTGATAAGGTGCATAATCTGGCTAAGACTTCTTTGGAGGGGTCATGTAATGTGTTTATGCATGAGGAGTCTGCTAGCCTTAGTTTTGATGATAGTGTTCGCCCCAATCTTATGATATGTGATGCTACTATGAATTTAGGCTATAATAACAGTATGTTTTGTATGTTTCGTGGAAGTGTTGATGATTTCGTATCCCTAGGTTATGTTAGAGGGTATGATCCCTCATCTGACCCTTACTATGTATGCCTAAAGGACTTACCTTTGAAAGTCATGTGGACTATATCCTTTATCATTCCTATGATTTTTCTATGACCTTTGATAAGTTTAAGAGGATACTTATTATCTTTGGTGTCATTTTATTGCCTCTCACCTTACGTTTTCGAAATTGTGGTCCTAGGACTTTGATAAGGTGCTACGTGCTTTGACAGCATCTAATTTGACAGGCCGAATCTTGAAGTTGTGATGGAGTGGCTGATGCTCCATTTGCCCCGTTTTTGAGGAGGCCTTAGCTTAGGTGTACTTAGCACCTAACCTGGTGAAGTCGTTATGTTTTGTTCCCTTTCCCTTCTCTTACTTTACTTTGAATAATAATTCTTTATGTAAGCATGGAGGAAGGATGGTTTAATGTTTCTATTTTGGTTTTTAGTTTGCATACTAGTTAAAACATATAGGTTTAGGTTTCCTTTCTTTTGCAATAGTGTGTTGCATTTTAGATTTGCATATAGGATTGCATGGACGATGGTGCAATGGGCTTGAGATGCTCTCCAATGCTGTTTTTGCTAGGCGCGAACGTCTTCATGAGCTTGATTAACTTTTGATGTGTAATCCCTTTAGGTGATAAAATTTGTGAAAGTTTTGTGAATATTTATTGTTTTGACCCTTATCTTGATTGAGAACTATGTTGCCCCTAGTGTCATTAGCACTAATGTCTATACATGAGAGTCATTTTTATGAGCCTGCTGAAACTTTGGTAGATGTCCTTGAGACTTTGGGTCTTTTTTGGAGTAATTCATTATATTTTAGCCTCATGTTCTTTCACCTATGCAGCTCTTTCATGTTGCATCTCTTGAACGTGCCTAGACTCTTGTTCAGAATCACATTAGCATGTGCATAGTTGATAATATGATAGAGACATTCTTTCTAATTATTTTAACCACATAGCCAAATAGCCTACTCTTGTGTTACATATTTAACCCCTTTGCTGGCCTCTTTGAGCTATAATCCTTTTCTTGTTGTGAAGCCTTCATATTAACTCTTTGCCAGACACATGTTCCTAACATTTAAGCCAAGTCTATGAAGTCTCACTTCATCTCCACAATGTGTGCTTTTCGAGGTATTTGAGTTTAAGGTGGCTTCGATATGTTGGTTTGTTGATGGATTGATGACATTGAGCATTTTCATTCCCTTCTTGTTTAGGTTATACATATATGAATTAGGTTGTGAGTTGATCATTCATGACCCTATACTTTTTAATAATTGATATTTTCATTTCATTTTAGGAAAAAAAGAAGGAAAAAAAGTCATGTTGAAGCAAAGGAAACAAAAAGAAAAGACAAAGAAAAAGAAGAAAACCAAAAAAAAAAAAAAGAATGGATAAGCATTGGGCATTGGGCACTTATATAGATTGAGTTCCTTTCTTTGTCAACTCATTTCCTACATGATTCATTAGGCTATATTCATTGTATTCTTGAGGTTTAGAGTATTGGTGAGCTTCATGGTTTCTTGGTGTCTTATTGGTTGCTCCCTTGTTGTTTCGCTACCTAGCTCCACATAGCCCCAGTTTATTAGTCCACTGCTATCCCTTATCCCATGTGGCCTACACTACAATCCATGTAAAGTCCTCTTGATTGCTCTTTGCACATTGCATTTTTAGTGGTGGAAAATTTGAGAGTCTTGGCAAGCTTGTAGTAGATTGCATATTTGGAATGAGTCTTGTTGATTTAGAGAGTACACAACCACAAGAGGGGGGGTGAATTGTGGTATCCGATTTTCGTAAGTTGCTGGCAAACAGTCTTAGGCCCTGTTCGCACAGGTTGTTTCTGAGATAAGCAGAAGCGAAAATCCAACAAAATTGAATGCGGAAATAATGGACACAGGATTTTTACATGGAAAACACCTCTAGCCCAACTGAGGTTAAAAACCACGACCTACCTCGTGTAGGATTTAAACACTTCACTAAACGGGCTAATCACGTTATAATAGTAACACACCTTGTTACAAATTGCAACCCACGTAACCGTCTTCCCTGAGACAGGTTACCCCACGTCCAAAATCCCCTTGATTTGGACAAACACTCAACTCACTTTTGTGAAAGAAGAGTATAAAGAAAAACACCCTATTACAATGCTTCTCAACTAAGCTAATATAGGGTACAATGAAATCCTAGTATGCCAACTTTGAAAGCTCAAATAACTCACTCACTAGACACGGTTTTCTTTTCAAACTTTTAAGCTCATGAACACTGAATTTTTCTTTTTGAAAACCGATGCTTCTATCGTTCTAAGAAGCGACTTGATATAGTGCTTAGAAAAACAATTCCTCAAATTTTTGGAAACTAAAATCCCTAAAGAATATAGAATTCTTTAGCCACAAGGGATGAGGAAACATGAGCTGGAAACACTTCCTAAACCGTGTGCATAAGGCGGTGATTCTCAGCAACTAGCCCATGTTTTTCTCAACAACCTTATCCACTTGCCAAAAATTGGATATTCTTTTTACTCAAAAAAGATTTTGCAAATCCCCTTAGATTTTAATAACCGTTTTTAGGATAAGGGGTAAGATACTCCATAAAAAATCTTTCTTGCAAATCCTTGAAGAAGCTGCTCAAAATTCAAAAGATAAAAATCGTGCAAAACAGTTTTTCGCAGCTTATTCTGGAAACACCCTGATCACCCTGTTTCAGGATTGTTCTGAAGGGTGATCCGAAATATTTACCAAAAGAAAACAAAACCGTTTCAAGTAAGTGGTAAGTTAAGAGTTTCTGATTGGCATATTAATAAGAGTCTAAAAATATAAAACCAAATTAAATCAGGACATCTTGTTGTAACCACTAGTCATCTTGTAGAAAGACGAATCTGCTGCAAACACTTCACAGAACCTGTTCCTCACGGCTGCACTTATATCCTATGCTTCAAACACTTCACAGGACATGTTTCAAACACCTTACAGAGCCTGTTCCTCATGGTTGTTCTTACATTGCTGACTTGAGTACCTGTTCTTGATAAACCATTAGTCAAGTAGTTTTAATATATTGAAAAACAGCAGTAAGACCCTGTTGGTAAAGCCTGTTTGGAACAACAACAACTACTACAACACTTGGATTTGTTATCATCAAAACCTTATACATTCTAACAAATTCCCCCTTTTTGATGATGACAAACCAAGTGACCATATTGACTTTCAAGGACAATTGAAGTGATTAGTGCCAATTATTTATAGGACCGACAATTCACATGAAGCAGTCAGTATCAAAAAAGTGTAAGAAATTTAACTCGTCCATGGCAAAACTAAAACAATATATTGGTCATCCTATCTTCCCCCTTTTGGCATCATTAAAAAGTAGGGGCGAACAGTCAAACATAGGGTGTCTGCTATCACCACCACTTGGGTAATGGAGGAAAGTCAACAGGCGATACACTCAAGTGTGTTGGTACGGTAATGAGATTGGTCATCCTAGTCACACACAAGCAATTCACAACAGAAAGCAAGCAAGGCAAAGCCAATCAAAAAACAAGATAACCTGTCATTCACCAAACGAGTGCAACAGAAAGTACAAACTAGCAAGAGAGGATAACCAAGAGAAGTGAGAATAGGCTATGAGAACAACAGATGGGGGGTGATCAGAGAGCAGGAGGGGAAAATTTTGCTGAGAGGGAAGAGAGAAGGGCGAGGATATCTTCATGGCGTTTTGCATTGAGAGCCTTTTCCTCATCCAGGGCAGCCTTTACAGCAGTAAGCTCAGCACTGAGTCGAGAGTTTTCTTCCAAAGCAGCCTCAAGCTTGACTGAGGAACTGCCAGGAACAGGAGGACGGGGTGTTCTGGTCCCCTGTTCTGAGGCAGACCCTTCAACCAAAGTGTATCCACACCCCATAAGGGTGTTACTCCCAATCTCATCAATGAACTGAGCACCCACCTTCTTCTGCAGAGTCACCCCAAAGTGCTCAAACACACTAGTCAGGAGGAAGCCGTATCCCAGGTCATGTTCCCTGGAGGTGTTTGCAATTCTTGCTATGTGACGAATCATGATGGCAGGAAGGTTGATTTGCTCTTCCTTATCCATCAGATCCATCAAACATTGATCCATGGCATCAGCAAGATTGCGACCCTGGCCCCTGGGGATGACATTCTTGATGATAAACCAGAATATCAATTGATGGAGCGATGTCATGTCCCCTTTCTTCACGGACTTGGGTGTTTGGAGGCTTGATTGCTGGCTAAATTTTTGGGCGAGCTCCAGTAGCCTGGCTGTCCCTAGAATAGTCTTGTCTTCTCTCACATATATATCAAAGCCCGAGGAGGGAATCCCCAGAATTTTCCCTAATATCTTCGCATCAAAGCGAAGCTGTTGCCTATTAACAATACTTGTCACCACTCCTTTGGTGACAGTGCAGTTGGCATAGAACTCTGCCAACTCATGTACAGAACACCCCAACTGGGTGTTTGTAAACAGCTCATACCACCCCTGTGCACGCAGCTTATGCAGAAACACCCCCAGACCCTGTTCCTCAAAATATTTTACCTTGATAATTTTGCCCCTGACTACCCGTCTCTGAAGCAGTTGGGTCAGTTTGGCTAAGATTGCGGACGAGGTAGACTTCTTGGCTCTTTTAGGTTGAGGCTCAGTAGGAGGGTCTTGGGTGGAGGCGTGTTTGAGAGAGGCTTTTCTCTTGGGAGTTTTGAGGGGTGATGGTTTGGAGGGTAAAGTGGAGGTTGATTTTGGTGCAGGCAGAGGCTTATCCTCTGAGGACTCTGAGAACATGGGAGTGCCCTGTTTGAAGGTGGTGTTCTCAGGGTCGCTATCTGATGAAGGCTCAGAGGAGGAATCAATTTCCTCAACAACAGGGGATGACTGTTTGACAGGACGAGGTGTGGAGTGGAAAGCAATTCGGGCTGATTTTCGAGTTGGCCTGGTTGTGGGTTTGGCCGAAGAGGAGATTTGTGGTTTTGGTTTGACAGGGTTTCACTTTTTGAGGATTCTTCAGTCTGGCCGCTTTTAGGCCTTGATGGTGGTCGTGTTCTTGGCATTCTAGTACGCCGAGCCACAATTTTGTATCGTTTACGTTTCTCACCGGTTGGTGGTACCGGTGTGGCTTGTTCAGGCTTCACAGGAGACTCCTCCATTTGATCACTACTACCCCTTCTTCTTTTGACAAATCCTCCCCTAGGTCATCCCTAAAAACTTCAGGCCCTGTTTCGGCCCCTGTTTCCTACTCTGGGAACAGCCCAAGCGAACTGATGTCATCTAGTCCATGATCGAACCGAAAGATTTCATCTAAAGGCCCAATTTCTCTTTCAGATGCCCCAACAGGTTCTTGGGGTTTACATGCCTCCGCTTCTCCAAACAAAATCAATTCCCACCCAAATTTGTAAGGGATGTCTTCCAATTTCAGATTCACTGTTCTAAGGTCGATGCTTTTCAAAAACCCAAAAGGTTCATAGACAATGGGTCGAGAAGGTTCAGTAATTTTACCTTCCATGAGGGCCGTCAGAAATTGTGTAGGCGCAAACAGGGCTGTGGCTGTTTGCAAGGCTGTGCTCTGTGTCTGGTTGCCCTGAGTCGAGGTCGAGGAGCTCTCGGAGCTAATGGGAGACGCCATTTTTCAGAGGAAGGAGAGAGATTAGGGTTTCTTGAACAGAGTTTCAGAGCAAGAGAGTTTCGGTGGAGGTGAGAGATTGAGCAAGAGAGCTTTAAGAGAGAGAGACATGCGAAATCTTTAAAAGATTTTGCCCGTTTTGCAACGGGCTTTTGCATTTATTTAGGCCGCGCACGCCTCGGGAAGAGATTAGCAATTTTCAATTTGTTGCACATATTTGACAAACAAGAGGCGTACCTGTTCCTGGTGCTTGTTCTTGAGGTTACTTGCTCGGTAACATGGGACAATAAGGGCAATCTCATTAGACCTCAACAAGTGTCAGCAGGTTGCAAACCTCACATATGCTAAACATAGCACAGAAGTTGATTGCAAACAAAAAATTTTAACATGTTGTACCCGTAACTTTTAAATGTTGCAAACAGGGTGAGAGAACAGGTTGGTCAGGTTGTTCTAATTAAGCCTAGTTCGAGTCTATTCCTTTCAAATTGTTCTCTACTCAATGCCTTGGTGAATATGTCAGCAATTTGATTTTCAGTGGCATAGAAATTCATTGAGATCACTCCTTTTTCAACATTGTCTCTTAAGAAATGATGACGAATGTCAATATGTTTTGTTCTTTTGTGTTGACATGGATTTTTGGCAATGTTAATTGCACTTGTATTGTCACAATAAATAGGAATGCATCCTATGTCAACACAAAAGTCCTTGAGTTGTTGTCTTATCCATAATAACTGAGCACAACAAGATGCAGCTGCCACATACTCAGCTTCTGCTGTGGACAAGGCAACAGAGAGTTGTTTCTTGGTTGCCCAAGATACCAAACAAGGTCCAAGAAAGTGAGCCATACCTGAGGTGCTTTTTCTATCAACCAAGAAACCTGCATAATCAGCATCAGCATACCCAACAAGATCAAAGTTGCAACCTCTAGGATACCATAAGGCTAGATCAGGTGTATGTTTTAAGTATCTTAAAATCCTTTTTACAGCCTTAAGATGAGTTTCTTTAGGGTTAGACTGAAAACGTGCACATAGACCAACACTGAAAACAATGTCAGGTCTACTAGCCGTCAGGTATAGGAGTGACCCTATCATGCCCCTATAGGATTTCTCCTCAACTGAGGGACTACCATCATCCATTACCAGCCTGGTTGAGGGAGAGATGGGAGTATCAATGGGCTTGGCCGACTCCATCTTAAAGCGCTTAAGTAACTCTTTGATATACTTTTGTTGATGGATCATGGTGCCGTTTGAAGTTTGCTTGATTTGCAAGCCTAGAAAGAAATTAAGCTCACCCATCATGCTCATTTCAAACTCACTCCTCATCATTTTTGAAAATTCATTGCACAAATCATGATGAGTTGCACCAAATATGATGTCATCGACATATACTTGGACAATCAACAAATGTTCCCCCTTAGATTTTAGAAACAAGGTATTGTCTACCTTGCCTCTTGTAAAACCATTTTCTAATAAAAAGCTTGACAACCGCTCATACCAAGCTCTAGGGGCTTGTTTTAAACCATAAAGTGCTTTGTCAAGTTTGAAAACATGGTTAGGAAATTCATTACTTTCAAAACCAGGGGGTTGTTTGACATACACTTCTTCTTTGAGGTACCCATTTAAAAATGCACTTTTGACATCCATTTGATACAACTTGATCTCCATATGGGCTGCAAATGCTATCAAGATTCGAATAGCCTCCATCCTTGCAACAGGTGCAAAGGTTTCTTCATAATCAATTCCCTCTTCTTGGTTGTAGCCTTGAACCACCAGCCGGGCCTTGTTTCTAGTGACTGTTCCGCACTCATCCAGCTTGTTACGGAACACCCACTTGGTTCCAATGATTGTTCTATCCTCTGGCCGTGGCACAAGGTGCCATACCTTGTTCCTTTCGAACTGATGGAGTTCTTCTTGCATGGCTGTGACCCAATCTGAATCTGCAAGGGCTTCATTAATATTCTTAGGCTCAATTTTTGAGAGAAAAGCATAGAAAGCACAGAAATTTTTGAGTCTAGATCTAGTTTGAACTCCTGCATTAATATCAGACAAAATTTGATCAAGATGATGTGAACTTTGGTATTTCCATGATCGTGGTGAAAGTGGGTTCACAGACTCGCTCTCCATCCTAGCTGGAATACTCGATGAAACAGGTTCAGAACCTGTTCTCGAGCCTGTTTGGGAGCTTGTTCCTAGATTTATCCCTGAAGGATTCGGCTGGTGTTGTCCCGAACAGGGTTCCACCCTGTTTCCCCCTGTTTGGTTCACACCTTGCTTACCTTCCTGAAGAACAGCCTCAGACCTTGCTTCCTCCGATTGATCCTTACCTTGTTCACCTTGAAGCAGCACGTCTTTTCTAACAAGACCTAGTTCGAAGTCTTCTTCCTGTGCATCATTCTCGCTTAGAGAGTTAGTTTCATCAAAAAGCACATGCACACTTTCCTCAACACACAAGGTTCTCTTATTAAACACTTTGTATGCCTTACTATGCGAGGAGTAACCAAGGAATATTGCTTCATCACTCCTTGGATCAAATTTCCCTAAGGCATCCTTTCCATTATTATGCACAAAACATTTACAACCAAAAACTCTCAAATGCATAATATTAGGTTTTCTTCCCTTGAAAAGTTCATAAGGAGTTTTGTTAAGAATAGGTCTAATCATGCATCTATTTATAATGTAACATGATGTATTCAAAGCTTCAGCCCAAAAGTTTCTAGGAAGACCACTAGCAACAAGCATTGTTCTAGTCATGTCCTCTAGAGTGCGATTTTTGCGTTCTACCACCCCGTTCTGTTGGGGTGTTCTTGGAGCTGAAAAATTATGATCAACACCATGCTCATTACAATAATCAATAAAGCTCGAATTTTCAAATTCTGTCCCATGGTCAGACCTTAAGCATACCAAGGAATGTCCTACTCTCTTTTCAATCTTTTTAATGAAAGCAAGAAATTTTTCAAAGGTTTCATCTTTAGAAGCCAAAAACAAAGTCCAAGTGAAACGAGAGTAGTCATCCACTATCACAAGCACATACCTCTTGCCACCTCGGCTCATGATCCTCATTGGACCACATAGATCCATATGTATCAATTCAAGAGGTCGAGTAGTGCTTACACATTTTTTAGATTTAAATGAATTTTTGACTTGTTTGCCTTTGGCACATGCATCACATACCTTGTCATCATTGAATTTGATGGAAGGTAAGCCTACCACTAAGTCTTTGGTTACAAGTTTGTTCAAAAGTGAGTGGCTTGCATGACCTAGCCTTTTGTGCCAAAGCATAACATCATCATTTAGGGCACTCAAACAAGTCAAATTATTTTGGGGAAGAGTGGAGATACACACTTTATAAATATTCTTGTGTCGCTTCCCCCTCAACACAACATCTCCTGTGTTCATATTCACAACCAAGCAACGTGTTGGTGAGAACACTACTAGGTTGTCTTTGTCGCACAATTGGGACACACTTAGCAAGTTGTGTTTTAATCCATCCACAAAATAAACATTGTTAATTGAATAGGAGAGTGACTCACCTATCTTACCTATGCCGACAATTGTCCCGGATTTGCCGTTTCCAAATGCCACACTCCCACCTTCTGAAGCTTTAGGTGAGAGAAAATTGGATCTTTCACCAGTCATATGCCTCGAACACCCATTGTCAACATACCACAGCTGCTTGTTCCCTAGACTATTCCCTGCACTGTTTGCTGGGTTGTTTGGGTTGTTCTCTCTCACTTCAGCCTGCAAAACAAATCAAGGGTTAGTTTTGGGAACCCAGATCCACTTGGGTCCCATTCCTTTAGAGGTACAAATCTCATCTTTCCTAACCCATATTTGTTTTACGTACACTGAGTTCCTTTTAATGGCATACTTTCTTGAGGGACAAGTATAACGGTAATGACCCGTTTTACCACAGTGATAACATACAATATTCTCAGATAATCCTACATATTTTCTATTCACTGGGTAGGTCATCTTAGGCACAAAACCTAGTCCTCTTCTATTTCGACTATGATGGGTGTTTAACCATTCAAGTGCTTGTGAGGACCTGTTCCAGAGCTTGTTTGTGGCAAGGTCTGATTCCATTTGTTTCATTTTCTCAAGCAAGTTTTTATTTTCTACAAGCAAGGACTCGACCTTACCTTTTAAGTCAAGGGATTCTTTTTCCAGCTCAGTCAATTTAGTGGAACAAGTCTCTTCTTTCATGAGTAGAGTTTCTTTAAGCACATTGATGTTTTCATGCAAGGCAAGAGTTTCTTTGTCAACTTCAAGTTTTTCCAATTTAAGGGCTTCATTTTCAAGTTCTAGATCTCGAACATCCCTTTTTAATTCAGCACATATATCCATTATAGTGTACACTAATTCCTCAAGAGTTGATTTATTTAGACCACGTACCTTGTTCTTGAGTTGAGTCAGACTATCTGTTGATCCATCATCTGAATCAGTGTCACTTCTTGCCATGAGTGCTACATCAGCTTCCCCAGCTTCAGACCGTTCCTCATCCTCGCTTGAGTCTCCCCAGGCCACGAGCATAGCTTTTGAGAACCTTTTCGCTGAGCTGCTTACACCCTGTTTCCTCCCCTGTTTTCTAGGGTGTTCGGGTTCTTGTTCTTCCTTGTGCAGTGGGCAGTTTCTCACAATATGGTCCAGTTTGCCACACTTGAAATACCTGGAGAACTGTTCCCGAGAGGTGTTCCTGGCCTTGCTGAAGTCCTTCCTTTTGCTATTTTCTTTGACTTTCTTGAAGAACTTCTTGAACTTTTGAGTGATCATGGCAATCTCCTCCTCATCAGAATCAGAATCATCTTCTAAGGCCTTTAGTGCAAGACCTCGATCTCTCTTTGTCTCATCTTTCTGTTGAGAATTTTTCCTAAGTTCATACGTTTGGAGGTTGCCAATCAGCTCATCTAGGGTGATCTTGTTCATGTCCTTAGCTTCTTGGATGGCCGTTACTTTCGCTTCCCAAGAATGAGGTAAAATTCTTAGGATCTTCCTCACCAATTCTTCGGTGGTGAAGGATTTTCCCAAGGATTTTAGCTCATTCGTTATGTGAGTGAAGCGAGTGTACATGTCCATCACACTTTCACGATCACCCATCTCAAACAGCTCATATTTTCTCATAAGCAATTCAATCCGGGATTGCTTTACTTGATTGGTCCCTTCGTGAGCTACTTGCAAAGCATCCCAGATTTCTTTGGCCGACTCACATTCAGATATGCGAGTATATTCATCAGGGCCTAGGCCAAAATATAGAAGTTTCTTGGCTTTGGCATTCTTCTCCATCATTTTGTAATCTTCAGTATTGAATTCTTTAGGCTCCTTGGGGATTGACTTTCCATCTTCAGTTATTTTCTTTAGGGATGAGTGGTCCATTCTTGATGAGCATCCACAACTCATAGTCCTCGGCTTGGATGTAGTTTTCCATCCTATTCTTCCACCAACTATAGTGTTGGCCATTGAAGTATGGTGGTCGAGTTATGGATTGACCTTCAAGCATGCCTTGTGGGGTACTCATCTTCAAGGATCTCTCAAGGTGTTAGCCTTTCAAAGGAGAACCTGCTCTGATACCACTTGTTGATTTAGAGAGTACACAACCACAAGAGGGGGGTGAATTGTGGTGTCCGATTTTCGCAAGTTGCTGGCAAACAGTCTTAGGCCCTGTTCGCACAGGTTGTTTCTGAGATAAGCAGAAGCGAAAATCCAACAAAATTGAATGCGGAAATAATGGACACAGGATTTTTTACGTGGAAAACACCTCTAGCCCAACTGAGGTTAAAAACCACGACCTACCTCGTGTAGGATTTAAACACTTCACTAAACGGGCTAATCACGTTACAATAGTAACACACCTTGTTACAAATTGCAACCCACGTAACCGTCTTCCCTGAGACAGGTTACCCCACGTCCAAAATCCCCTTGATTTGGACACACACTCAACTCACTTTTGTGAAAGAAGAGTATAAAGAAAAAACACCCTATTACAATGCTTCTCAACTAAGCTAATATAGGGTACAATGAAATCCTAGTATGCCAACTTTGAAAGCTCAAATAACTCACTCACTAGACACGGTTTTCTTTTCAAACTTTTAAGCTCATGAACACTGAATTTTTCTTTTTGAAAACCGATGCTTCTATCGTTCTAAGAAGCGACTTTATATAGTGCTTAGAAAAACAATTCCTCAAATTTTTGGAAACTAAAATCCCTAAAGAATATAGAATTCTTTAGCCACAAGGGATGAGGAAACATGAGCTGGAAACACTTCCTAAACCGTGTGCATAAGGCGGTGATTCTCAGCAACTAGCCCATGTTTTTCTCAACAACCTTATCCACTTGCCAAAAATTGGATATTCTTTTTATTCAAAAAAGATTTTGCAAATCCCCTTAGATTTTAATAACCGTTTTTAGGATAAGGGGTAAGATACTCCATAAAAAATCTTTCTTGCAAATCCTTGAAGAAGCTGCTCAAAATCCAAAAGATAAAAATCGTGCAAAACAGTTTTTTTCGCAGCTTATTCTGGAAACACCCTGATCACCCTGTTTCTAGGATTGTTCTGAAGGGTGATCCGAGATATTTACCAAAAGAAAACAAAACCGTTTCAAGTAAGTGGTAAGTTAAGACTTTCTGATTGGCATATTAATAAGAGTCTAAAAATATAAAACCAAATTAAATCAAGACATCTTGTTGTAACCACTAGTCATCTTGTAGAGAGACGAATCTGCTGCAAACACTTCACAGAACCTGTTCCTCACAGCTGCACTTATATCCTATGCTTCAAACACTTCACAGGACATGTTTCAAACACCTTACAGAGCCTGTTCCTCATGGTTGTTCTTACATTGCTGACTTGAGTACCTGTTCTTGATAAACCATTAGTCAAGCAGTTTTAATATATTGAAAAACAGCAGTAAGACCCTGTTGGTAAAGCCTGTTTGGAACAACAACAACTACTACAACACTTGGATTTGTTATCATCAAAACCTTATACATTCTAACAAATTCCCCCTTTTTGATGATGACAAACCAAGTGACCATATTGACTTTCAAGGACAATTGAAGTGATTAGTGCCAATTATTTATAGGACCGACAATTCACATGAAGCAGTCAGTATCGAAAAAGTGTAAGAAATTTAACTCGTCCATGGCAAAACTAAAACAATATTGGTCATCCTATCTTCCCCCTTTTGGCATCATTAAAAAGTAGGGGCGAACAGTCAAACATAGGGTGTTTGCTATCACCACCACTTGGGTAATGGAGGAAAGTCAACAGGCGATACACTCAAGTGTGTTGGTACGGTAATGAGATTGGCCATCCTAGTCAATTCACACAGAAAGCAAGCAAGGCAAAGCCAATCAAAAAACAAGATAACCTGTCATTCACCAAACGAGTGCAACAGAAAGTACAAACTAGCAAGAGAGGATAACCAAGAGAAGTGAGAACAGGCTATGAGAACAACAGATGGGGGTGATCAGAGAGCAGGAGGGGAAAATTTTGCTGAGAGGGAAGAGAGAAGGGCGAGGATATCTTCATGGCGTTTTGCATTGAGAGCCTTTTCCTCGTCCAGGGCAGCCTTTACAGCAGTAAGCTCAGCACTGAGTCGAGAGTTTTCTTCCAAAGCAGCCTCAAGCTTGACTGAGGAACTGCCAGGAACAGGAGGACGGGGTGTTCTGGTCCCCTGTTCTGAGGCAGACCCTTCAACCAAAGTGTATCCACACCCCATAAGGGTGTTACTCCCAATCTCATCAATGAACTGAGCACCCACCTTCTTCTGCAGAGTCACCCCAAAGTGCTCAAACACACTAGTCAGGAAGAAGCCGTATCCCAGGTCATGTTCCCTGGAGGTGTTTGCAATTCTTGCTATGTGGCGAATCATGATGGCAGGAAGGTTGATTTGCTCTTCCTTGTCCATCAGATCCATCAAACATTGATCCATGGCATCAGCAAGATTGCGACCCTGGCCCCTGGGGATGACATTCTTGATGATAAACCAGAATATCAATTGATGGAGCGATGTCATGTCCCCTTTCTTCACGGACTTGGGTGTTTGGAGGCTTGATTGCTGGCTAAATTTTTGGGCGAGCTCCAGTAGCCTGGCTGTCCCTAGAATAGTCTTGTCTTCTCTCACATATATATCAAAGCCCGATGAGGGAATCCTCAGAATTTTCCCTAATATCTTCGCATCAAAGCGAAGTTGTTGCCTATTAACAATACTTGTCACCACTCCTTTGGTGACAGTGCAGTTGGCATAGAACTCTGCCAACTCATGTACAGAACACCCCAACTGGGTGTTTGTAAACAGCTCATACCACCCCTGTGCACGCAGCTTGTGCAGAAACACCCCCAGACCCTGTTCCTCAAAATATTTTACCTTGATAATTTTGCCCCTGACTACCCGTCTCTGAAGCAGTTGGGTCAGTTTGGCTAAGATTGCGGACGAGGTAGACTTCTTGGCTCTTTTAGGTTGAGGCTCAGTAGGAGGGTCTTGGGTGGAGGCGTGTTTGAGAGAGGCTTTTCTCTTGGGAGTTTTGAGGGGTGATGGTTTGGAGGGTAAAGTGGAGGTTGATTTTGGTGCAGGCAGAGGCTTATCCTCTGAGGACTCTGAGAACATGGGAGTGCCCTGTTTGAAGGTGGTGTTCTCAGGGTCGCTATCTGATGAAGGCTCAGAGGAGGAATCAATTTCCTCAACAACAGGGGATGACTGTTTGACAGGACGAGGTGTGGAGTGGAAAGCAATTCGGGCTGATTTTCGAGTTGGCCTGGTTGTGGGTTTGGCCGAAGAGGAGATTTGTGGTTTTGGTTTGACAGGGGTTTCACTTTTTGAGGATTCTTCAGTCTGGCCGCTTTTAGGCCTTGATGGTGGTCGTGTTCTTGGCATTCTAGTACGCCGAGCCACAATTTTGTATCGTTTATGTTTCTCACCGGTTGGTGGTACCGGTGTGGCTTGTTCAGGCTTCACAGGAGACTCCTCCATTTGATCACTACTACCACCTTCTTCTTTTGACAAATCCTCCCCTAGGTCATCCCTAAAAACTTCAGGCCCTGTTTCAGCCCCTGTTTCCTGCTCTGGGAACAGCCCAAGCGAACTGATGTCATCTAGTCCATGATTGAACCGAAAGATTTCATCTAAAGGCCCAATTTCTCTTTCAGATGCCCCAACAGGTTCTTGGGGTTTACATGCCCCCGTTTCTCCAAACAAAATCAATTCCCACCCAAATTTGTAAGGGATGTCTTCCAATTTCAGATTCACTGTTCTAAGGTCGATGCTTTTCAAAAACCCAAAAGGTTTATAGACAATGGGTCGAGAAGGTTCAGTAGTTTTACCTTCCATGAGGGCTGTCAGAAATTGTGTAGGCGCAAATAGGGCTGTGGCTGTTTGCAAGGCTGTGCCCTGTGTCTGGTTGCCCTGGGTCAAGGTCAAGGAGCTCTCGAAGCTAATGGGGAACGCCATTTTTCAGAAGAAGGAGAGAGATTAGGGTTTCTTGAACAGAGTTTCAGAGCAAGAGAGTTTCGGTGGAGGTGAGAGATTGAGCAAGAGAGATTTAAAGAGAGAGACATGCGAAATCTTTAAAAGATTTTACCCGTTTTACAACGGGCTTTTGCATTTATTTAGGCCGCGCACGCCTCGGGAAGAGATTAGCAATTTTCAATTTGTTGCACATATTTGACAAACAAGAGGCATACCTGTTCCTGGTGCTTGTTCTTGAGGTTACTTGCTCGGTAACATGGGACAATAAGGGCAATCTCATTAGACCTCAACAAGTGTCAGCAGGTTGCAAACCTCACATATGCTAAACATAGCACAGAAGTTGATTGCAAACAAAAAATTTTAACATGTTGTACCCGTAACTTTTAAATGTTACAAACAGGGTGAGAGAACAGGTTGGTCAGGTTGTTCTAATTAAGCCTAGTTCGAGTCTATTTCTTTCAAATTGTTCTCTACTCAATGCCTTGGTGAATATGTCAGCAATTTGATTTTCAGTGGCACAGAAATTCATTGAGATCACTCTTTTTTCAACATTGTCTCTTAAGAAATGATGACGAATGTCAATATGTTTTGTTCTTTTGTGTTGACATGGATTTTTGGCAATGTTAATTGCACTGGTATTGTCACAATAAATAGGAATGCATCCTATGTCAACACAAAAGTCCTTGAGTTGTTGTCTTATCCATAATAACTGAGCACAACAAGATGCAGCTGCCACATACTCAGCTTCTGCTGTGGACAAGGCAACAGAGAGTTATTTCTTGGTTGCCCAAGATACCAAACAAGGTCCAAGAAAGTGAGCCATACTTGAGGTGCTTTTTCTATCAACCAAGAAACCTGCATAATCAGCATCAGCATACCCAACAAGATCAAAGTTGCAACCTTTAAGATACCATAAGGCTAGATCAGGTGTATGTTTTAAGTATCTTAAAATCCTTTTTACAGCCTTAAGATGAGTTTCTTTAGGGTTTGACTGAAAACGTGCACATAGACCAACACTGAAAACAATGTCAGGTCTACTAGCCGTCAGGTATAGGAGTGACCCTATCATGCCCCTATAGGATTTCGCCTCAACTGAGGGACTACCATCATCCATTACCAGCCTGGTTGAGGGAGAGATGGGAATATCAATGGGCTTGGCCGACTCCATCTTAAAGCGCTTAAGTAACTCTTTGACATACTTTTGTTAATGGATCATGGTGCCGTTTGAAGTTTGCTTGATTTGCAAGCCTAGAAAGAAATTAAGCTCACCCATCATGCTCATTTCAAACTCACTCCTCATCATTTTTGAAAATTAATTGCACAAATCATGATGAGTTGCACCAAATATGATGTCATCGACATATACTTGGACAATCAACAAATGTTTCCCCTTAGATTTTAGAAACAAGGTATTGTCTACCTTGCCTCTTGTAAAACCATTTTCTAATAAAAAGCTTGACAACCGCTCATACTAAGCTCTAGGGGCTTGTTTTAAACCATAAAGTACTTTGTCAAGTTTGAAAACATGGTTAGGAAATTCATTACTTTCAAAACCAGGGGGTTGTTTGACATACACTTCTTCTTTGAGGTACCCATTTAAAAATGCACTTTTGATATCCATTTGATACAACTTGATCTCTATATGGGCTGCAAATGCTATCAAGATTTGAATAGCCTCCATCCTTGCAATAGGTGCAAAGGTTTCTTCATAATCAATTCCCTCTTCTTGGTTGTAGCCTTGAACCACCAGCCGGGCCTTGTTTCTAGTGACTGTTCTGCACTCATCCAGCCTGTTACGGAACACCCACTTGGTTCCAATGATTGTTCTATCCTCTGGCCGTGGCACAAGGTGCCATACCTTGTTCCTTTCGAACTGATGGAGTTCTTCTTGCATGGCTATGACCCAATCTGAATCTGCAAGGGCTTCATTAATATTCTTAGGCTCAATTTTTGAGAGAAAAACATAGAAAGCACAGAAATTTTTGAGTCTAGATCTAGTTTGAACTCCTGCATTAATATCAGATAAAATTTGATTAAGAGGATGTGAACTTTGGTATTTCCATGATCGTGGTGAAAGTGGGTTCACAGACTCGCTCTCCATCCTAGTGGGAATACTTCGTGAAACAGGTTCAGAACCTGTTCTCGAGCCTGTTTGGGAGCTTGTTCCTGGATTTATCCCTGAAGGATTTGGCTGGTGTTGTCCCGAACAGGGTTCCACCCTGTTTCCCCCTATTTGGTTCACACCTTGCTTACCTTCCTGAAGAACAGCCTCAGACCTTGCTTCCTCCGATCGATCCTTACCTTGTTCACCTTGAAGCAGCACGTCTTTTCTAACAAGACCTAGTTCGAAGTCTTCTTCCTGTGCATCATTCTCGCTTAGAGAGTTAGTTTCATCAAAAAGCACATGCACACTTCCCTCAACACACAAGGTTCTCTTATTAAACACTTTGTATGCCTTACTATGCGAGGAGTAACCAAGGAATATTGCTTCATCACTCCTTGGATCAAATTTCTCTAAGGCATCCTTTCCATTATTATGCACAAAACATTTACAACCAAAAACTCTCAAATGCATAATATTAGGTTTTCTTCCCTTGAAAAGTTCATAAGGAGTTTTGCTAAGAATAGGTCTAATCATGCATCTATTTATAATGTAACATGATGTATTCAAAGCTTCAGCCCAAAAGTTTCTAGGAAGACCACTAGCAACAAGCATTGTTCTAGTCATGCCCTCTAGAGCGCGATTTTTACGTTCTACCACCCCGTTCTGTTGGGGTGTTCTTGGAGCTGAAAAATTATGATCAACACCATGCTCATTACAATAATCAATAAAGCTCGAATTTTCAAATTCTGTCCCATGGTTAGACCTTAAGCATACCAAGGAATGTCCTACTCTCTTTTCAATCTTTTTAATGAAAGCAAGAAATTTTTCAAAGGTTTCATCTTTAGAAGCCAAAAAACAAAGTCAAGTGAAACGAGAGTAGTCATCCACTATCACAAGCACATACCTCTTGCCACCTCGGCTCATGATCCTCATTGGACCACATAGATCCATGTGTATCAATTCAAGAGGTCGAGTAGTGCTTACATATTTTTTAGATTTAAATGAATTTTTGACTTGTTTGCCTTTGGCACATGCATCACATACCTTGTCATCATTGAATTTGATGGAAGGTAAACCCACCACTAAGTCTTTGGTTACAAGTTTGTTCAAAAGTGAGTGGCTTACATGACCTAGCCTTTTGTGCCAAAGCATAACATCATCATTTAGGGCACTCAAACAAGTCAAATTATTTTGGTGAAGAGTGGAGATACACACTTTATAAACATTCTTGTGTCGCTTCCCCCTCAACACAACATCTCCTGTGTTCATATTCACAACCAAGCAACGTGTTGGTGAGAACACTACTAGGTTGTCTTTGTCGCACAGTTGGGACACACTTAGCAAGTTGTGTTTTAATCCATCCACAAAATAAACATTGTCAATTGAATAAAAGAGTGACTCACCTATCTTACCTATGCCGACAATTGTCCCGGATTTGCCGTTTCCAAATGCCACACTCCCACCTTCTGAAGCTTTAGGTGAGAGAAAATTGGATCTTTCACCAGTCATATGCCTCGAACACCCACTGTCAACATACCACAGCTGCTTGTTCCCTAGACTATTTCCTGCACTGTTTGCTGGGTTGTTTGCTGGGTTGTTCTCTCTCACTTCAGCCTGCAAAAACAAATCAAGGGTTAGTTTTGGGAACCCAGATCCACTTGGGTCCCATTCCTTTAGAGGTACAAATCTCATCTTTCCTAACCCATATTTGTTTTACGTACACTGAGTTTCTTTTAATGGCATACTTTCTTGAGGGACAAGTATAACGGTAATGACCCGTTTTACCACAGTGATAACATACAATATTCTCAGATAATCCTACATATTTTCCATTCACAGGGTAGGTCATCTTAGGTACAAAACCTAGTCCTCTTCTATTTCGACTATGATGGGTGTTTAACCATTCAAGTGCTGTGAGGACCTGTTCCAGAGCTTGTTTGTGGCAAGGTCTGATTCCATTTGTTTTATTTTCTCAAGCAAGTTTTTATTTTCTACAAGCAAGGACTCGACCTTACCTTTTAAGTTAAGGGATTCTTTTTCCAGCTCAGTCAATTTAGTGGAACAAGTCTCTTCTTTCATGAGTAGAGTTTCTTTAAGCACATTGATGTTTTCATACAAGGTAAGAGTTTTTCTAATTTAAGGGTTTTATTTTCAAGTTCTAGATCTCAAACATCCCTTTTTAATTCAGCACATATATCCATTATAGTGTACACTAATTCCTCAAGAGTTGATTTATTTAGACCCCGCACCTTGTTCTTGAGTTGAGTCAGACTGTCTGTTGATCCATTATCTGAGTCAGTGTCACTTCTTGCCATGAGTGCTACATCAGCTTCCCCAGCTTCAGACCCTTCCTCATCCTCGCTTGAGTCTCCCCAGGCCACGAGCATAGCTTTTGAGAACCTTTTCGCTGAGCTGCTTACACCCTGTTTCCTCCCCTGTTTTCTAGGGTGTTCGGGTTCTTGTTCTTCCTTATGCAGTGAGCAGTTTCTCACAATATGGTCCAGTTTGCCATACTTGAAACACCCGGAGAACTGTTCCCGAGAGGTGTTCTTGGCCTTGCTGAAGTCCTTCCTTTTGCTATTTTCTTTGACTTTCTTGAAGAACTTCTTGAACTTTTGAGTGATCATGGCAATATCCTCCTCATCAGAATCAGAATCATCTTCTAAGGCCTTTAGTGCAAGACCTCGATCTCTCTTTGTCTCATCTTTCTGTTGAGAATTTTTCCTAAGTTTATATGTTTGGAGGTTGCCAATCAGCTCATCTAGAGTGATCTTGTTCATGTCCTTAGCTTCTTGGATGGCCGTGACTTTCGCTTCCCAAGAATGAGGTAAAATTCTTAGGATCTTCCTCACCAATTCTTCGGTGGTGAAGGATTTTCCCAAGGATTTTAGCTCATTCGTTATGTGAGTGAAGCGAGTGTACATGTCCATCACACTTTCACGATCACCCATCTCAAACAGCTCATACTTTCTCATAAGAAATTCAATCCGGCATTGCTTAACTTGATTGGTCCCTTCGTGAGCTACTTGCAAAGCATCCCAGATTTCTTTGGCCGACTCACATTCAGATATGCGAGTATATTCATCAGGACCTAGGCCGAAATATAGAAGTTTCTTGACTTTGGCATTCTTCTCCATCATTTTGTAATCTTCAGTATTGAATTCTTTAGGCTCCTTGGGGATTGACTTTCCATCTTCAGTTATTTTCTTTGGGATGAGTGATCCATTCTTGATGAGCATCCACAACTCATAGTCCTCGGCTTGGATGTAGTTTTCCATCCTATTCTTACACCAACTATAGTGTTGGCCATTAAAGTATGGTGGACGAGTTATGGATTGACCTTCAAGCATACCTTGTTGGGTACTCATCTTCAAGGATCTCTCAAGGTGTTAGCCTTTCAAAAGAGAACTCGCTCTGATACCACTTGTTGATTTAGAGAGTACGCAACCATAAGAGGAGGGGTGAATTGTGGTGTCTGATTTTCGCAAGTTGCTGGCAAACAGTCTTAAACCCTGTTCGCACAGGTTGTTCTTGAGATAAGCAGAAGCGAAAATCCAACAAAATTGAATGCAGAAATAATGGACACAGGATTTTTACGTGAAAAACACCTCTAGCCCAACTGAGGTTAAAAACCACGACCTACCTCCTGTAGGATTTAAACACTTCACTAAACGGGCTAATCACGTTACAATAGTAACACACCTTGTTACACATTGCAACCCACGTAACCGTCTTCCCTAAGACAGGTTACCCCACGTCCAAAATCCCCTTGATTTAGACACACACTCAACTCACTTTTGTGAAAGAAGAGTATAAAGAAAAACACCCTATTACAATGCTTCTCAACTAAGCTAATATAGAGTACAATGAAATCCTAGTATGCCAACTTTGAAAGCTCAAATAACTCACTCACTAGACACGGTTTTCTTTTCGAACTTTTAAGCTCATGAACTCTGAATTTTTCTTTTTGAAAACCGATGCTTCTATCGTTCTAAGAAGCGAGTTTATATAGTGCTTGGAAAAACAATTCCTCAAATTTTTGGAAACTAAAATCCCTAAAGAATATAGAATTCTTTAGCCACAAGGGCTGAGGAAACATGAGCTGGAAACACTTCCTAAACCGTGTGCATAAGGCGGTGATTCTCAGCAACTAGCCCATTTTTTTCTCAACAACCTTATCCACTTGCCAAAAATTGGATATTCTTTTTATTCAAAAAGATTTTGCAAATCCCCCTAGATTTTAATAACCGTTTTTAGGGTAAGGGGTAAGATACTCCATAGAAAAATCTTTCTTGTAAATCTTGGAGAAGCTGCTCAAAATCCAAAAGATAAAAATCGTGCAAAACAGTTTTTCGCAGCTTATTCTGGAAGCACCCTAATCACCATGTTTCCAGGATTGTTCTGAAGGGTGATCCGAAATATTTACCAAAAGAAAACAAAACTGTTTCAAGTAAGTGGTAAGTTAAGAGTTTCTGATTGGCATATTAGCAAGAGTCTAAAAATATAAAACCAAATTAAATCAAGACATCTTGTTGTAACCACTAGTCATCTTATAGAAAGACGAATCTGCTGCAAACACTTCACAGGACCTGTTCCTTACGGCTGCACTTATATTCTATGCTTCAAACACTTCACAGGACATGTTTCAAACACCTTACAGAGCCTGTTCCTCATGGTTGTTCTTATATCGCTGACTTGAGTACCTGTTCTTGATAAACCATTAGTCAAGCAGTTTTAATATATTGAAAAACAGCAGTAAGACCCTGTTGGTAAAGCCTGTTTGGAACAACAACAATTACTACAACACTTGGATTTGTTATCATCAAAACCTTATACATTCTAACAAGTCTTGAGTGAACTTATGCTATAAGTTAAACAAATGAGTGGGAATGATTCACATTTTCTAGAAGTGAGGTTCTATCAGTCTATTTAGCTCTGCAATTCCTTACAATTTCGTGATGTGCTTTGCATTTCATTGGCATTGATTAAGTTTGATGTCGAGCTTGTGGTCACATACTTGCTTGAAAATGTTCACCTTCTCCTAATTTTGAAATGCCTTTTGCACTATTTAGGGTTTTTATTGATTAACATTCTTACTTATGATGTGCTATGAGTTTCCTAGCCTCAGGAGGATATTAACCTTTTTTACTCTTGGATGCATCTCCCTTTGTTGGTTTTAAGTAGTATTTGCTTGAGGACAAGCAAAAGTTTAGACATGGGGGAGTGATGAATGTTATATTTGCATAGGATTTAATGAGTAATTTTAGGGAGTTAATATACTTAGTTGTGTGGTTTGTGCCCCTATTTCTACTATTATGCTTGGTTTTACATAGTTAAGAAGCCTTTACAAATTTTGATCTTGTGAACCCAAGCATGACTCTACAATGAAAATTTTGAGGCCTTATGGATCAAAGAAGACATCAAAAGAGGCCCAAAGACAACCAGCATGGACAAATTATGGCTAGTGCCACGGTCCAGGAGGATCCCACAAGAAGCAGTAGGGAAAACAAGAAAGCACGGCCCAGGCAATGGTCACCATGGCCAGACTATGGTGGGGATCGCGGTCGATGGGTGGCCCCATAGACATGCTGTGGTTAGCTCTGCTCCCCTGGCGCTGCTGCATTTCTTCGAGGTTTTTTGAGTTTCGAGCACTTTGTACATTTGCGGACTTAATTTCAACGATAAAAGCTCATGTTTACTGTTTCCTTTGCATCCCTATTCTAGTCCACCTTTCACCATTCACCATCTAGATTAGGATGTAGATTTAGATTTGAGTAAGAGAGAGAGCATTGAAGTGGAGATTTGTAAGGATTCCATCATGAGTTTGCAATGACAGTTCAAGCGCGATCTTTGCTGAGCAATTCTCTTCCCTTCTCTTCTCTTTTCTCATTCAAGATTTATTTTTTGTAATTTAGATTACCATTTGTTGTTTGATCTTGAATTTATGCAAGCACTAATTGATTTCTCGATCTTGTGGTCATATCTTTTAATTTGGCACTTTGCATTTTGTTAAACTATTTTATCGAATATTAGATGTTTATTATCTTAGGAGAAATTTGATCACTTTCTTGCAAGTTTTGGGTATTGAGTGAAGAACTGAAAGGTGAAATTCGACACTGGGGCCCTAGGGTTTGGCTTGATTATGTCGAGTCTTGAAAAGTTACACCAATTGAGAAATTACGAATTTAATAATTGCATGCTTAATGAACCTAAGCATATTTACAGCCTTTGAGAAATGGTAATTGATTAGATTAAGACATTTTCCTCCACCTTGAAAGAGGGTTGTGGTACTTTGGTTGTCGGTTTAAAACAAACAATTGAGGAAGAAGTGCTTGATTGATACATGAATTGAGGGATTGCTTGTTTTGTATAATTCCTTGATTATTTATCCCTTAGATTAGATAGTACATTAGTTTAATTTCCATCTCAAATTTTAATCATAGTCTATCTTGAGGGAAAAAAGCCCGGTGGCTTAATCTAGTCTCTGTGGGATTGACCTCGATTTGCTATAACACCACTATGCGCTTGGAACCATCAGGTGCCCATTTGTATATACTTTTTGAAAATTTTAAAAAATTCAAAAAAAAATTTCTTTTCCTCGGGGGATCCTTATGCTTTCTTAGGTGGTTTAATCCCGTGTTGCTAGGTTATTAAGTTATATGTACATAGAGTTTGCATGATGAGATATCTAGTTGAGTATATAGATTTGATTTTTCATAATAACCCCATCTCTATGTGTGCGTTTATGCCTACTTACTCACTTTACCATAAATTCTTCGAGTCTTGTTGTTAAATTGGCGTAACTTTTTGTTTGTCGAAATTTCCTGCTATGCACTTGAAAAATGCAAAAAAAGGGAAAAAAGAAGGAAAAGGTCTAAAAACTGAAGAAAAACCCGAGCACCAACATTCAAAGCCACTGTCTTTATTTCACATCTTTTATTGACATGCATATGTGATATTTACTTGATTATACATCTGTTTGGGCAATGAAATAATTGCTTTGGACCATATAGTAAAATCCCTTTTGAGGGAAGACCTGAATATTTGTAAGTCAAGTGGGTATCATTCTTAAAAAAAAGTAAAAAGGAAAACAATCGAGCAAAGAAGGCAATTAGGCAAGGAAATGGGGATCGTGTCAATGTTAGCAACTTGATTCATAAAGATTGATACACATTTACACATGCACCAAGGTGTACATATTATTGCATGTTGTTGTGTGGGGTGAAAAATAGAAGTCAGGTTGCTTCCTGAGACTTTGATATCTTTTCATTGTACATTCTATTTATATATAATTTAGTGATTTGGTTGCTAGGGTGAGCAATTGCCTAAGTTGTGTTTCCCTATTATTGGTATATATGATCATGTTTTGAAAACCAACAAATATTTTCCTTTGTTTTTGAAAAGATTTTTATGTATATTTCATTTGAAAACCTTCACAAGACCTTACTCGCCCACTTGGGAAACAACAGGGTTTAAAGGGCTTATTGTATACTCTAAATATGACCGTGATTCTTACGAAAGTGGGTTCGGATTTTCTTTTTCTTATTTTCCATTTCGTTTTAGTTAGTTTAGTTTGTTTTGCTCAAGGATGAGCAAAGTCTTGGTATAGGGTATTTGCTCAGGCACGATGCGTGTGAATTTTACACCTCATTCTACCTAGATTTAGCTCAAATAATTGGTAAATTAGGTTCTTTATTTTTTTTTTTTTTTGTTTGTTTTGTAGGTAATAAAGTGTATTGCTCAAATGACGAGTAATCCATGGAAAGCATGCCAAAAGTTAGGCACGTTAACCTAGAAAATATTGAAGGATAACTCGGGACAATCGTGAAGCAAGACTGGGTCAACAAGCATAGAAATTGTGAGAAAAATAACGAAAAAGAGCATTGCATTAATTTGGCATGCTGCCAATTCCAGGTGACACGGCTGTGCTAAATCTTATTTATACTCTATCTCTATGTAGAATTCCAACAACTTGGCAAGGTCTGCCCATGCCACATGGCACTACCGTGCCCAATTTGCTGCTTCAGGATCTATTAAAGCCCCCTTTCCTCATTTATATAATCATCTCATTTTGAGGGTTCAAGAATAAGGTTTATCCTAGGCTTTAGGAGATATTAGTACAGATTTAGTTTTATTTTGTAGCCCCATTTCAAGAGTCATGAAATTTTAATGCAATTAGCTTTCTTTCTCTCTCTTTAATTTTCATTTCCATTCAAGTTCTTACTTTGTTGAAATTGATTTACTAGTTTAATGCCCAAATTTATATGTTTTTATTTGTTGATAGATTGAAACTAGTGCCTCCCTTTCCTGATCATCATCGTATTCTTTTATCTACTCTTAATCTCTTATTATCTTTCTTCTAGAATGCAAATTTCGAGCTCTTTATCTTTCCTCCATCTTAGAGTTTGAAAACCATTTTTACACGTCTGAGGTTTTAGCCCTCAATAGCTTCAATTAAAAGCAGTTGAGTTAGATTAATAGCTTCAATTAAAAGCAGTTGAGTTAGATTAGTGATAATAAGTGGACATTTCACCTCCAACTATCATCCACTTGCTCCAACAATGAAGCCCAACCTCCATTATAAGATTTTCAAGCTTTTGAGGTACTCCCCTTTCTCTCTCCTCTTTTAATTAGTAAATTTAATGCTTTCTTAGTTAATTAGATGCTTTGCTAGTTATAGGTAGTTAATATGCTATTTCGGGTTGATTATGTTAATCATGCTTTAACCAATCGCATCTAGATTAGAATTACTGAGTAATTAGTTTAATTAATCATGCTTATTGACATTAATCATTTTTCCTAAGTTAGAGGTAGGGTCGAAAATAACGAGTGACTTGATCTCCATAGTGTCTCAGAGGACAATACATTTTAACCACTGCTCCGCCCCACCCAAAACTACACCTACAACATGCATGCATACATATATATATGGAGGTACGCGCACACAGCAACACATGTGCGCGCACGCATACGCACACACGCACGCGCGCACACACACATAAAAACACGTACACATGCAAAGACACACACGCGCATGCACACGCACACATGCACATATGTATGTGTGAGTGTGCGTATATAGACACACACGCGCGTGTGCGTATGTGTATGTATCTATATATGTATCTGTGTGTGTGCATATGTGTGTTTGTGTGTGTCTGTGTGTGTGTGTGTGCATGTGTGTGAGTGTATTTGTACACACACACATGCGTGCGCATCCCCTCCCACATGCACATATATCTATATACATACATGCAGCCATACATGTATATGCACACACATACACACACACACACACGTGTGTATATATATAATATATATATGTATGATATATAGATATGATATATACATGTATATATATAATATATCTAGAATATATATATGTAATATATGTATATCGATATATATGTATATATATTATATATATATATATATATATATAGCACACACATATATATATTTGTATTAATATATATATATGTAAATATATATATATATATATATATATATATATATATATATATTATATATATATATATATATATATATATATATATATATATATATATATATATACACACACATATCTATATATATCTATATATATATATATATATATATATATATATATATATATATATATATATATATATATATATATAACACATACATATACATATATATTGTACACAAACACACACATATTGTATAGTTATATCTATATATGCGTGCGTGTGTGTGTGTATGTGTGTGTGTGTGTGTGTATATATATATGAACACACACATATGTATATATTTATGTATGTAAATATGTGTGCGTGTGTGTATGTAGACAAAAACATACATATGTATGTGAATTCTTAAGCAATCTAAGCGTTATATACTAAACCCAAACCCTAATTTAATGTTAGACCTTTGCCCTTGTTGAACATTGGTAACGAGTTAATATTGTTTTCTTATGGAGCATGCGATCAATAAAGCTTTCGATCTTTAAAAACTGGACAATCACGTATCCTATAAGAAACCAATATTAATTGTTAGCTAGATAGGCCCACAAGTGCACGAGTTGTACATGGAGTTATAAAGTTTTTCGATGATACATGTCGACCAAAGTTGACCTTGGATGCAAATCCAAGTTAGCATTGTTCGCCAACCCAAGTTAACTACATTATATACATGGGTAAACCTACCGCATGCTGAATTAATTCAGTTAATTTCATGCTAGCTGAACAGTAATAGTTAAGCCCGAACAGTGAGTTTCGTAAAATTTATTTACTGAAAATATTATTAACCCCTAACCTTAGAACCCACTCTATGATACTTGAACCTTAGGTTCAACCGTAAACCCCAAACCATTAAAAATGAACTCTAAACCTTAAAGATTTACCATTAGGTTTAAGTGTTTACATTTAGGGCTATGGTTTATCACAAATTTTATAAGTAGAAGTTAGAATGTCTATTATGGTATAAATGAATAAGATACAAAACTACAAGATTTGTGAATTAACATTTGTATGATTTGGGGTTGCATTGTGGGGCTCAAGTGTTAACAATTGGGGTTTAGGATTCAACTTTTGTGATTTGCAGGTTGGAGCTTAGTGTTTAATGTCTAGGATTTTTTTAGGGTATAACTGATTACTCTAATGCATCACAAGCAATAGATTTTACACAAACTTTAAAATCTCAATCGAATACAATTTGAACCCAAAAAAAAAATAAAACTTGTTAACCTTGTCTTTATAGATGGCATTCATAGGTTGTGCTACCTTGTTTATTATTTTAGCAAATGAATTGGTATTCTTATGAGCATATGATTAACATGTTGGCAAAAATTGACAACTTAATATTATGAGCCTTAAAGTTTGCGCATAAATTCTAGTTTTTGATACTTGTGTCGTAGAGTTTAAACCAAAATCATAAACCCTGAACTTTAAGCCATAAATATTAGGGTTTTGCATCATGTTTGTGTATGTCACAAACCACTAAGTGTAAAACCCTAAAATAGCTAAACCTTGTGCTCATATCTTTAGAATGCAAACCCTGATAAAACCTTAAATGTTGAAAGTTAAATGCCAGCCTCTAATCGTTAAGGTCATGGTTTAATAATTTATGTTAATAGTTTACATATGCTTATTGTGAAGTATTTAAAACTGCTTGCATTAATGTAGCTTGACATTTAAGTATACATTAACAAATTATTACATGCCTTAAGGCCTTGATGTTAAGGGTTTGTTTGAATGACGAATAAGGAGGAGTAAAGGGGAATAAGGGAGGCTGAGTACTCTCCTTTACACATGTTTGGAAGTAAGAAAATGAGGGTAAGAAGGAGTTAGGGAGAGTAACTCTAACTCCCCCTTACTCCCCTCAACCCTCCATTTTCTTACACTCTAAAATGAGGAGTAAGGAGTGGTAGAAAGGAGTAGTTTACATATTTACCCCTACAATTCTAAATATAATATATTTTATTCTATTTAGTGAGGGTATATATGTTAATTCTTTTACTTACTCTTATTTACTCTCCTTTTCTTCCAAATAAGGGTTAGTTCTTACTCTTCTTAAACTCCCAAACAAGGGGTGCAACTTACTCTTATTTATTCTCTCTTACTCCTACTCCTCCTTACTCTTAGTTACTCCTGCTACTCTAACTTACTCTCCTCCCAAACGGACCCTAAATTTTAACCTTAAGCCACAAAAATATAACTGTAAATTATGATTTACTAAAATATATCTTTTAAATACTAATGTTAACTTCTCAAAAGTCTTTTATACATTACATGGGCCATAAAATATTAGTTGAAGGACACATATATAAGATGGCTCCTTAAGTTACATTTTTGTCATTTTAGAGTCTCACTCTTTCCAAAAAGAGAATGACTAAATTAATTATATTTTATTGAAGTAAAGAAAACATAACCTTTGCATGGTGGAAAAATTCAAATGCCAATAGATTACACTCCTTTTCAAAATTGTTATTAGATGTGAAAACAACAACGGCGACAACAACAATAACAATAATAATAATAATAATAATAATCATGAAACAATAATAACATGGGAATAATAATACGGTCTTATATAAATTAAACAATAAAATAATCTAATTTTCTTGTTGACGCACGGAACATGCTCAAAATCAAATTGATTCAAAAATGAAAAGAAAAATATGATATAAAAAAAAATGAAAACAACCTGTGCTAGTATCCTATTTCTTATCAAAAACAATAGGAAAACAACTTGTAACTTAAAAAAAAAAAAACATTTTTTGTCCCATCTTCCTCCCCATCTTCTTCCCTTAGGCATAAAACAAGAAGGGGGGTCCAAAGGCCTCTGCCGGGACAATGCTACTATCCCCACCCCTTCCCCCGCCACTCTAATTGTCTA
Source organism: Carnegiea gigantea (assembly GCA_029747015.1). Taxonomy (NCBI): domain Eukaryota; kingdom Viridiplantae; phylum Streptophyta; class Magnoliopsida; order Caryophyllales; family Cactaceae; genus Carnegiea; species Carnegiea gigantea. The sequence goes on along the minus strand of JAKOGI010003551.1, from coordinate 13,898 downwards.
AGAAAGACCCATCAACGCCAGCAGTGCAACCACCAAGCCCACTGTTAACCGCCGTCCCATCTCAATTGAACAAAACAAGGGTGGGAAAATTTGTTGTGTGTTGGTGCTCTATCGATACTACTACTCCTCTAGCCACACATCCACCAAACGACCACTATTAAGCTTACTGTCACAGCCCCATAGCTAACTCGACTTTCTTTCCCTGTCATTTCTCTGTATTTGCTAAACAGGTCAAGGGATAAGACCCCCGGTTTTAAGCCCTACTCCTTGTTCCTCTAGATCATAACTTCCTTCCCCTATCATTTCTCTTGGGTCTAAGGATAGAGAAATAGAGTAGGCAGAGAAGGGAGCTCTGTAAGTTAACAACTAGGATATAGATTGTTAATTATTAAGGCACGGAGTTGGTTGGTTAAGCTGAGGACAGTTGTGGTATATGTTGTCCAACTTTTCATTAATTTAACTTTTTAAGGGCATCCAGAAACAACACTTGCTTGTAAATAGGGCTATTCATAATTTGGTCCAGGACCGGACCCGACCAGACTGGATCAATTCAATCTTATTGTCGGTCCTTAATTCATCCTTGTTCGGTGTTCGGTCCGGTCCCGGTCTAGACCGGGGAACTGAGGACCGGACCCTGGACCAGTTTAAAATTAGGTTTTAACTTTGGCTTGGGCACCCTTTAGTCTTCAGTCGTTCACCGCTTCAGCCAGTCAGCCGTCTTCTACCCGTCTTCATTCTTCAATCTACCTCTACCCTCTGCGTCATCCCCTCTGCATCACCATCTCTGCCTCTGCATGACTGCGTGTGGCTGCCTCCACCTCTAGTCCAGACCCTCCACTCTAGCCCCTCTCTCTCTAACGACCTCTGTCTCTCTCTCTCTCTCTCTCTCTCTCTGACTTAGAGACTGTCCTCAGCCACGAATATGGTGCGCGATGCATTCAACCCGGCATGTTCGTCTTCTCTGTTTGACTGTTTTACTCCAAAATCAACCTGCTCTTTGGCCTTCTATCTTTTAAATTCAAGAAACGTATGACACCTAAACATTGCTGTTTTACATGTTTTACTCCTCTGTTTTACTCCAAATTCAAGGAAGGCATTCTAACATTCTGTAGTATACAGTGGGGAAAGCTATTGCATGTATTCCTAAACATTGCTCTATGCCTCTATGCCTCCATCCTTTATTCCTTTCATCCTTTGCACAATTACATGCTTGGTTTTGTGTTACAATCATGAAAGCTAACCAATAAAACACAATCCATGAGATTAAATAATTGAGTATTGACAGCCTTTTCTTCAGCTTGGTATGGTAGAAATGCACTGAAAAAGATATTATAAGGAACTAAGGATTAAAGCTTATAAATGAAAAATGGTATAAAATAGACAATGTTTCAGAATTTCAGTTAAATGTCCATTATGCAGAGATAAGGATTAAAACAAGGAAGGGAGCAAATGAGAAAATATTGAAGGACAGGAAGAATGCTACAAAATCAGAACTTTCATATATGAAAATCCTCGAATCCCATTATCCTAATGCCTAAAAGAAACACAGATCACTCACTAAACTTTAAACAAGCTGCTGCTTTACATTAGACTAACTGATAGTTTGATACTATGATAAGAGCACAAGTAGCAGCCTTGACACTATCAAACTATTTGACTATGTTATAGCATTCCTACTTAAGTACATGTAATCTCAGCGACTAGCACCAATTCTCTTGAGAATTATATAGCTTAGTATACCAAATTTCTTGTAATGTAAGCACCAATGGCTTACTAACTTAGCCAGCAAATTAAATTAATTTCAGGTGAAGCACATGTTAAGTGAAGGACACAGATTATTCTTACTTAAAGATTATGTTGGTATACTAAGCACCAATGGTTTTCTTTTAATCTACTTTCCTTTGATTTCAATTATATCAATCTCCTTTCATTCATTTGTTATTTTTTATGCACGAAGTGTACTTTTGAAATTCGACTTTTGAATAGATTTGTCATCACGAAGTCCCTTACAGCTTGCTCTCGAAATATAAGCTTTGTGTTTTTTTTTTTTTAAAGTAGCATGATGTGTTTGTGTGTGTGCGTAATATTAATAGCTTATTTACTTTTTTTTTTTGAATCACTTTTCAATGCTAGATGTCGAGCTCCAAATCCAAAAAGAGAGGTAGTTCAGAAATGAAAGAATCAATAGACATGGATACCGATATTCCAAGTGAGCAACAACCGAATGATCCAATTGAGATTGAGGAGGAGGAAGAGAGAAGTGAAAAAGCAACACAAAGCAAGAGGAAGGGGAAACAAGTGGCTAGAAAGTCCACTCAAAGGGCAGAATGTTGGAACCATTTCGAAGAGATCAAAGAGAATGGAAGAAGAGTGGCCGGTAAGTGCAAGTATTGTGGTATTATATATGAGGCCGACCCTAGTAAAAACGGAACAAAGAACTTGAAAAATCATTTTCCAAAGTGCCCTGAAAACCCAAACAATAAAAGCAAACAGACACAAAGTCAGTTGGTTTTTGAAAAGGATCAAACCAATGAGGGAGAAGCTAGATTAAAGTCATAGGTATTGAATCCTCATGAGGCAAGGGGGTATGTAGCCAAAATGATCATAATTGATGAATTGCCCTTTAGATTTGTTGAAAATATGGGATTAGGCTAATGATGTCTATTTGTTGTCCTTCACTTAACATGCCTTCACGCATTACCATTGCTAAAGACATTTATCAAATATATGTGGATGAAAGAGTGAAATTGAAACAATATTTATACATTCATGTGAAAGGGTGTATATGACAATAGACACATGGACATAAATTCAGAGGATTAACTATATAGTTATAACTGCCCACTTTATTGATAATGATTGGAAATTGCATAAGAAAATATTGAATTTTTGTGCAATTTTTAGTCATAAACCTAATGATATTGCTCTTGTTCTTGGAAAATGTTTAGGATTCAGGTTTAGCTTCTAAGTTACTGTTGATAATGCTAGGAGCAATAGCACTGCTTGTACTTCCCTCATTGGTGAGTTTCAGCGACATGGTCATTTTTTTTCTCTGGTGGGGAATTCTTACATGTTAGGTGTGTTACTCTCATGCTTAATTTGGTTGTATATGATGGGTTAAAGGTTGTTGGGAAGTCAGTTAAGCGTGTTCGAGCTGCCGTGAGGTTTATTAGGCAATCTCCTAGTACGTTGCAAAGATTTCAAGAATGTGTAGTTGCAGAAAAAATTGAGAGCAAAGCTTCTTTGTCTCTTGATGTTCCCACTAGATAGAACTCCACTTATAAAATGCGTAGCGCTGCTTTAGTGTATCAGCATGCATTCACAAAGTATAGCAAAAGAGACCCTTATTATAATGTGGAGTTGGCAAAAGATGATGATACAGATAGATCTCCAAACTCAAATGACTGGAAACAAGTTAAACACTTGTTAGTTTTTTTTGGAGGTTTCTGTAATGTTACTTTGCGTTCGTCTAGTACTTCATATGTAACGTCCAACCTACTTTTCTTTGAAATTGTGGCTAATTATACTATGTTAAAACAATTGGAGGCAGTCGTTGAGACCATTGATGTTAATGATGAAGAAAGTAAGGATGTTGAGGAGATTGGTTCTAGAGTCACAAACTTTAAAGAAGTGGCTAAGAGGATGAAGATGAAATACGATAAGTACTATGGCACACCTGAGAAAATGAAGCCTTTGGTGTGTATTGCTCCCATCTTTGATCCTAGATACAAGTTGGTAGATCTTGAGGTCTCTCTTTGTGATTTGTTTGGTGAAGTATAAGGTAGTGCTATAGTTTTGAAAGTGAGAGAGAAATTAGAAACTTCGTTTGATGAGTATTGGCAATTGTACAAGCCATTAACTCCTTAAAGTAGGCAAAGTAGTGGGGCACAACTTGAAGTTGAGAAGGGTAATGCATCTAGTGGAGCTGTCTCTTATGCACAACAATTAAGAAAGAAGTTAAAGGGGCCAGATGGAGGAAGAGGAATCATAAAGATAGAGTTGCAAAAGTAACTAAGTGAGGGACTTGAAGAGGATGAAGTAAGGGATGATATGTTGGCATAGTGGAAAGTACATGGTCCTAGATATCTTGTGGCTGCTCGTATGGCTCGTGATGTATTGGTCGTGCCTGCTTCAACAGTTGCGTCAGAGTTAGCATTCAGTACAGGAGTATGTACTCTTGATTCATTTAGAACTTCTTTAACCCCAAATGTAATTGACTTAATTATTGTACTTCTTTGTATTGTATTATAAATTTATACATTATTTATGTGTTGTTAACTTATGAATTTTGTTTGGTTCGATTGTGCAAAAGATGGTCCAAACTCTTATATATGCACAAGATTGGCTTAGACCAAGTAATAGATTAGATATGGAGGATTACTTCAATGAATTACAGGACCTTCATAAAGGTATTGTTCAAGTTTTCATTTCTTTTGTAATTTTGTTTATTTACTTTATATGATCACATGTTCCAACTTTAAATTTTTGTTCTTTGTGTTGTGTTTATTTTAGATCTTGGTAAATTGAGTCTTAAGGATAATGTGATTGATGTTGGTGATACTTTGAACATTTAATATTGTGAGGTAAGTTTTCTTCTTTTTATTGTGTTTATTTTACATTATATTATGGTTAGCATAATTATTTATCTTTAGTAGACTAGCTGTTAGTTTTTATATTTACTAACTTGATCTTTTATTTATTTTATTTCATATACTACTTGACCTACTAGTTGAACATTTGAGAGAAGACCAAATTGTTGAAAGGAAATCCTTTACCAAATCTAAGATATTGGTTTCAACTTTCAACTTTAAGTTTGGGAGCCACATTGGGTTCGTAGGTTGATTCACTTGATCCATTGAAGATTGAGTGGCTTTGAACATTTGATTAAACACTTAAAACTTTGGTTATGTAATTAACTTTCTTACCTAGTTAGTTATGTATTAAACTTTTTATTTTGAGAGTTTCTTTAGATTTGTGCTGTGCTTATGTAATTAACTTCTAATCCCATTATCCCAAATTTCCAATTCTCAAATCATTGAAATGATTGAATGATATAATGGTTTATTTGTTTAAGAAATGGTCGATGTCCAATCAAATAAGTGAAATATCACTGGCCCAAGTAAATAAAAACAACTGCTGCAGTGCTGCCTACTAGCCAGACCAGCCCATTTCCTAGCCCACGAACACGACCTTGGACTCGGTTCAAAATCGGTTCGGTCTAGGTTTGGTCCAGTTTTGATCGGTCTGATCTCGGTCCAGACCAACTTTGGACCGGTCTAGTCCACGGTCCCAAACATTACCCAAACTCAGTCTTGGTCCAGGCCGGTCCGGTCCGGTCCGATGCGCTCCCCTCCAGTCCTGGACTGATGAACAGCCCTACTTGTAAACAGGGCACTGTTGTGTAATTAAAAATTCAACGCAGTACCTGTAAGAATGTTGATGAGACAAACATCATATATGTTAATCGCATTAAATTCTAAATTTTGAGAAAATGTTCTTCAGTGTAGATATGCTGAAATTGCGCATAAGTATAGTTGGGAATTTGCGATTATCAGTAGGAATGAAAAGAATGCAATAATTAACTTCCTTGAGAATGGAAATATGTTGAGGTTAAGAATGCTTCTCTTATCGTTCTTAACCTTAACCTATTTCCATTCTCAAAAGAAGTTGGTTATTACAATCTTTACATTCGTAATGATAATCCCAAATCCTTAATTATACTACCACCTGTAAGTGTTCGCTTTAGAAGGTCCTTCAAAATGCCGTATCATATCGTGATTGAAATATTTAAGACACCCCAATGGGAGACCGATATGTGGCAAAGATCAAGTTAGGAAAAGGCAAATGTTGATCTCAAGGGAGATAGAGGGGAACAGGAGGAGTATAATGGTCATTTTGCTCCCAGATTGAGCAATTACCATTTTGCACTTAGGTGCTAACCCCAAGGCTATAAATACTCCAAATTACATCATTATGAATATCTTTTTGAACTATTCATGAGATGACATATTAGCCTCACACACCCAAAAACAGAAACATTCTCTCTACCCTTTCTCTTTTCTTTTCACTTCATCTTTCTTGAGATTCACTTGAGCCTCAGAGGGGCCTTCTTCAAGAAAAACACTAGGCATTGACCTTCATGCAAGTCGTCAAGAAGAAGACACATCATTTTTGCTAGCTAAGCAGCACGTCTACTGAAAGTAAGTCCTAGTTTTTCTCCTGCTCACTCACGTTTTGTCTAAAACAATATCATTATCATAGGTCATGTCATATACATTGTTAGATACATAAATGTAAAGCCAAATAGGTTGCTATGTAATTAGCTGCATTCTTTTTTGTTTTTTCCTTTTCCATATTTTAGCAATACTTATTTAAAACTTGTTGTGTTTTTTGGGTAAAATTCAATTAATAAATTTAGTCTTGGTTGCTATAATGGATTGGTCGGGGACTTCTATTATTCTGATTCAATGCAAAATGTGGCCAGGAGTAATTTTTTCAAGTTAGGTTTGTTGAATTAAACTGATTTTGTTTAATTAAACTGAGCTTACTTTGTTGAAGAATTTTGGACTTATTTGTAGTTAATAGAACTAAATTGGTTTTAATGAACTAAGCTTATTTTCTGAAAGAATAAGCTAAAGCGAACAAGACCAGGTAAAGGAGAAACGTTTCACGAATATTTCATATAGGGTGGCATTAATAATGGGAAGGAAATGCTTGTAGCTAAGGGTGTGCAAAACCGGTTAACAGGAGTTTCGGTTAACCGAAAATCGGTTAACCGGTTCTTCAGTTCAAAAAAATTCCAAACCGTAACCGAACCGAAAATTTCGATTAACCGTTTTTCGGTTAACCGAAAATTTTGGTTCGCCTAAAGCTCGAACCGTAACCGAACCGAAAATTTCGGTTAACCGGTTTTTCGGTTTGGTTAACCGATTTTTCGGTTCGGTTACCGGTTAACCGTTTACAAATAATAAAAAACTTATGCTTTCTTACCTAAATTTGTCATTCTTTTATGTTTAAAATCTTTTTATAAAAATTAAACTTTGGTTACCATTTATAAATAATAAAAAGGTGCACTTTCTTACCAAATTTTTTTATTTTTTATGTATTATTTTTCAAAAAAATAAAATTATTTTCGGTTCGGTTAACCGAATTTTCAAATAATCCGAACCGAAAACCGAAAATTTCGGTTCGATTAACCGAACCGATTTTTTTGAAAAATTTGTTCGGTTAACCGGTTTTTCGGTTCGGTTTTTTCGATTTTTCGGTTCGGTTCTCGGTTTCGAATTTTTTTGCACACCCCTACTTGTAGCTAATTGGAGCTATTATCTAAGCCCAGAAAATATATAAATTATATAATTATATTAATTTCAATTTAATAACCTATCTTGAGTGAAAATTCAATTTAATAGAGGTAGAGACGATGTTTTTTAGGAAGGAAATAGCACATAGTAGCATAAAAATCTAAAAGGCTATTGTTACATCTAATGTAATGTTCGGTTGGATGCAATATAATAACAATATAATAAAATCAACTTTGCATTGTAATCATGATTACTTAGTTTGTAGTAACCATAATTACAAGATAGTTATTTATTGCAATATTCTCACACAACAAAACAAGGTAATGAAAACACAATTATAAACTTGATTGCATTACAAGATTAATTACATCTAACCAAACATTACATAAGAGTGAAAAGAGATTTAAAATGTTTGGTTAAATAAAAATCTATGAATGCAATAATAGCTCCCTTAAGAATAGAAATATGTTGAGGTTAAGGAATACTTCCGTGGTTATAATAGGGCTACATGTGTTCACTTTAAAATATCATTCAGAATGTCATATCATTATGATATGTCACGTCACATGTACACCTACATAAATAAATAAATGTAAGGTCAAATAGGTTGCACTTTTTTCCCCTCTCTTTTTCGTATTTTAACAATAGTTATTTAATAATTGTTATAGCATATTTGTCAAATTTAATTCATAAATTCAATCTTGCTTGCTATGATGAACTAGTAGTGAGTTCTATTATTGTAATCCTATTGCAAAATGCGATTAAGTAGAATAGCTAAATTTTATAAAGATTTCACATGGGTTAACACCAATCTGGAAAGGAAATACCTGTAGCTAGCTGGATCGAGAGCTATTATATAACTACATCAACTTCAATTAGCTATGGAACATTGCTATCGAGAAGCCAACAGAGTGGCACATCAATTAGCTAATTAGAGGGGAGAGCAACAACAATCACTTATCTTCTTTGACTACTCACCTGTATCTGTTAAACATATTTTGTTAGAAGAGACGCTTGGTGTAACTCATTCCCCCCTTGTGCCTAGTTATTAATAAAATTTAGGGGCTCTACCCCTCGCTTCAACTAAAAAAGTCAACTTCAATTTAATAACCGGTCTTTCAGCGAAATTCAATTTACTAGAGGTAAAAATAATGTTCTTAAAAAAGAAAATAAAACATATAAAAATGCAAATATATATGCAATCAAAGAGTGAAAATAAATATAAAAATTCTAACAAAAATTTAAAGAAGAAAATTGCTTTAAGAAAACAAAGACCGTCAAAGTACTTTAATAACGAATTTGAGGAACGGCCCAAACTTAATGGCTTTCCTCTATAGGATTTGGCCTAATGAGATTTGTGGAGAGGAGAGAGGGTGCACAATCATTGGACCAACCTCAGGTGCCTAACCTTGATCGAGCAGCTTTGACAGATTCCTCTATTAATAGAGATGCAAATGCAACTTGTATCCATTTAAAAGCTAAAACAGAACCTCCCTATTTAAAACCCAAATGGGTAGTGAAAATGGGTTTTAAAAATGGCGTGGGCGGATATTGAAAAATGGATACGGGGTATAAGCCTCACTTGTCCCATACCTGCACCCTACCCGTACCCCTTTTTACAATAACATCAAAAAACTTTATTGTGGTATGATGTTTCCTTGGTTGAAGTTCAATCCATGCTCGATTTTACATTTCTAAATAAGTAAACATTCTTTTTGACTTATGAGATGTGCTTATTGACGTTTATTGTTGAAACATACTGAATCTTGGTGAAACATGCTTAATCATGTTGAATCATGTTGAAAACATATTGAATGTTTAGGAAAATATAACCACATATTTTTAATAAATACTTAACAATGCTAAATTGTGCTGAATTATGCCAATTACTAATGATATGTGCTTATGATAAGTTTAAAAGAACGTGCCATAAATACTCGCAGAATATTACAACTTTATAACCTTATAATGACCCAAATGTTTATCATATTTGGATATAGGTTGCATATAGGTATCAATCTTCATTTTCTATGTGAACCCAAATAAAACCTACAAATCGGTAAAACCATTGGGTATGGATGTGAGTTTTATTCTTTAATACCCAATGGCCATGGGTATGGGTATAAGTACGATTTTTGAAAATGGGTATGAGTGCTGGTACGACTTAACACTCACTGTACCCACCCCATTACCATCCCTGTCCACTAAGAAAATTGGTATTTCCAGGCATTAAACCTAGTCATTAGTATATCCATCCAATAGGAAGGCAACATGTGATGTTGACCAAGTCAATAGAGGTCAGAGTTGACCACAAGGAAGGAAGAAGGATGCTGGAGGGGTATAATGATAATTTGACCCTTTGAGTAGGGAAATTACCACTCTGCCCTTAGGTGCCAACCCCAAGGCTATAAATATCCCAACATTTTCCATTTTGGGGGACTTTTACTATTAACAACTTGATTACCTCACTAAAACCTCTCCTAAAATCGTAAACTCTCCTTTTCTCTCTCCTCTTTACTCTCTATCTGCTTCTACAGTTCTACTTGAAAACGACTTGAGTGTTAGAGGGATCTTCCTTGGGAAAAACAGTCAAGGTTGACCTTCGTGCCGGTCATCGAGAGGAGCACACGTCAGCTCAAGCGATTAAGTGACATATCAGCCATACGTAAGTCCAAGCGCCACCACCACTCGAGTAAGTTTCTTCCGAAACAAATTGGCACTATCTGTAGGGATGCATTGGCCAGATGGTTGACAATCGATCGAAAGTATCAAAGTAGGGAGATAAGGGAAAGCGTGGGGCCACTGGGGACCCCTTAGGGGGCATGGAACCTCTCCAGCCCAGAGTTCTGGAGTAAATTCGGTGGATCGCCCTTCCGCTCAATAATTAGTCACACTAGAACAATTGGGGGACATGCTAAAGCAAATGTAAGAGGCAGTGATCCGAGGCATATGTGAAAAGATAAAGGCAACCGAATGTCATCCTAAGCTCGTCCGACGGCCTAAAAGGGATACGAGTGCTTTGCCAGGCGGATATGCTAAAAGAATCATCCAATTCAAGCAAGCTCTACAAAAAGCCCACAATAGCGTCTCCCCCTCCCGGTCTATTACAACTCCCTACACATCCAAAAGTCGGGCATCCGGATGGTACGAGGAGCAAGAATAGTCCACTTGCTCTCGTAACTCGGAAGTGGGGGGCTCCGAAGATAGAATTCCTTCGCTAGCCAGGTCCATGGAAAGGACACCGATGGGAATTTGAGGAACCCGTAACACTCACCCCCCTTCCGAACAGCCAGCGCCAAGAGGGGCCAGAAGCAAGGCATATCTTCTAGGTGTTATGGATCTCCTTTTGGCGATTGCACTAGGTCATCCCAGGCCTTATACACTTCGAATTGGAGGCTCCTTGTAGAGTGGATCCTTTCTTTCTCTCTCAAACTTATTCAATAGAGCAATTATGGAGGTGCCATGCCCCAAGAAGGTCAAAATGCCGATAATCAAACCCTTTGATGGAACTAGTGACCCTAACAATCATCTGGATGTCTATAGGACATAGATGTACATGTAGGAACTTGATGATGCAACTTGCTGTTGTTACCTCCAGTCCACGCCGAAGGGGACCGCATAGAAGTGGTTCAACTAACTCCTCGATGGGTGCATACCTCCTTTCTTCGGCTGATAGAGTTATTCAGCGTTCACTTTATAGCAAGCAAGAGAGAGCAGAAGAATGGCATTCATCTCACTAAGATTTTGTAATCCAGAGGAGAGGACTTGAAGGAGTACGTGACAAGGTTCAATCGCGAAGCCGTCCTAATCTTGGATTTGCAAGATGGGGTAGCTTATATGGCTTTCCTTAACGGATTGTTCCCGAGAAGGTTCAAGTTTATCCTTGCTGAGAGAAAGGTAACAACGTTAGCAGAAGCCCTAAGAAGGGCTCAGGATTTCATACAAGCAATGGAAATATGCGCTGGGGACGACCAGACAATTAGAAAAGAGGAAGAGAGGATAAGGGTCCTCAGACAGACATGTGTCCTTAGAAGGATGAAGAAAGATTCAGATGTTTCCACATCACCCATCATAACACCCTTATGGAGATCAAAGGCAACACCATGCCAAGGCGCCCCAAACCCACCAGTGAAATTCAGGCACAAGAACAACTATTGTGAGTACCATGGGGATTACAGGCACACTACCTCTAAGTGTCGTGAACTCAAGAAAGTTCTCCACGAGTTAGCTGACCAGGGACAGTCAACCTTTTCTTGATAAGAGGAGAAGGTGGAGATCGTGAATGCCTCAACCCAGAAGGGAAGAAGGACAACGATGCTGACCATAATATGGAGATTATAGCAACCATTATTGGGGGGATTGATGATAAGGAATGGAATGCCAGATATTGAAAAGCTCAAATTAGTAAGCTCAGCTAGGTCATGACAACTGGAGAGTTGAAAGCATTCATTGGACCATATATGAAATTTGATTCGGAGGACATGTATCCCTTACAAACCCATGATAATGATGCCTTGGTGATACACCTCAAGATAGCGACTGCCATAGTTCGCCGAATACTAGTCAATACTAGAAGTTCTACTGATATCATCACCCCGGAATGCCTTAAGAAGTTGCAGTATACTGAAAACAATGTGGAAGCTGTCGAAACCCCTGTTGTGGGGGTTTTAGGGGCACGCCATGTAACCCATTAGAACTAAAAGACTACATGTCTGAGTGGGTGACAAAGATAGTCACGAAATATAGAAATAAACTTTCCAGTGGTGGACATCCCCATGGCATACAATATCATCCTAGGAAGACCAACCCTTAATGCCATCAAAGCTGTTATGACGCCTTACCTTTTACACATCCAGTTTAAACTGGATAATGAAAATGTGGAAAAACTATTTGGAGACCAAACGATGGCAAGGAAATGTTACCATATGAGTTTGAAATCCTTGGGAAGGAAAGAAGAACCCCCACAAGCGAGACATCTCGACCGAACAAGATGGGAAAGAAGGTGGCCACAGAAACATGGTAGTACTTTCGACCTCGGCAGAAGTGCATGAAAGGCCCTACCTAGAGCCCACCTCCGAAGTGATGCCTATACCCTCAGACCCCAGTTGCTCGGACTGGACTGTTCAGGTTGGCAAGGATCTTAATCTCATAATAAAGGATGGAATCGCTTGACTCTTTGAGCAATATAAGGATGTGTTTGCATTAGATCCTTCCAAAATGCCAGGCATATCTCTTGATGTAGTCGAACACAAACTATGTGTGGATCTAAATCATTAGTCGGTCATTAAGAAACGAAAGCACTTGAGGGCAGAAAGGAGCACGGCTACAGCAGTCAAGTCCCAGAAGCTCTTCGAAGCAAGATTTATAAGAGAATGCCAATAGCTTGAGTGGGTATCGAACGTCATCTTGGTTCAGAAGCCCAATGGGATATGGAAAATGTGTGTCAACTTTATTGATTTGAAAAAAGCATGCCCCAAGGACAACTATCCATTGCCAAAAATAGACAAGTTAGTTGATTCTACAGCGAGCTATGAACTCCTTAGCTTCTTGGATGCTTTCTCAAGTTGTTGCCAAATTCCTTTGGCTAAGGAAGACCAATAGAAGGTGACCTTCATTGTCAACACAGGTTTGTACTGTTACAACGTAATGCTATTTGGGTTTAAGAACACTGAAGCTACCTCTCAACGTCTCATAAACAAGGTATTTACGGCACTAATAGGGAAAATAATGGAAGTATAAGTTGATGATATGATCCCTAAGAGTGTCAAAGAAATCAACATGCGAGGGACCTAGAGGACACCTTCAAGATATTAAGGCATTATGTGATGAAGCTTAACCCTAAAAAGTGCACTTTTGGAGTCAGATCTGAAAAAATTTTGGCGTGCAGGATCGATCAAATAGACATGAAAGCAACTCTTAACAAAATTAAGGTGTTGCTGAACATGACGTCTCCAACAATGGTGAAGGAGGTACAGACGCTTACTGGCTGCATAACTGCACTTGGGAGGTTCATACCGAGATTAGTTGATAATGCCTTCCTTTCTTCAAAGTCCTAAAGAAGAAGGCGTGCTTTGGTTGGGATGAAGAGGCCAAATGCGCTTTACACAGCCTCAAGGAATGTTTAGAAAGACTCCTCGAATGGTGAGCCCTACCGTAGGGGAACCGCTATTAGCTTATCATGTCGTATCCAATTATGTGGTGAGCGCGGTGCTCCTAGTAGAAAGAGATGGACAATAATTGCTAGGTTAATACATTAGCCACATTTTAGATGGTGTCGAGCAATGCAATCCCCTTATTGAGAAGTTCACATATGCTTTTCTTATTGCGACTTAGAAGTTACATCCGTACTTCGAGTCACACCGCATTGTTGTTTTGACCGACCAGCCCTTGTAAAATACTCATGAGAGGTATAGAAGTTGTAAAGGAATCTTTAAAAATGGGATGTTGACTTAGCACCCTATGTCATCCACTATGAACCAAGGGGAGCAATCAATGCTCAAAGCCTTGCTAACTTCATTGCCAAATTCTCAATCCCGGATGAGCCCCAAGATACGGATAGCAAGGCATGGATGCTATACGTGGATAGATCGGCAATAA
>JAKOGI010003550.1:37500-49664 GCA_029747015.1 Carnegiea gigantea | reverse complement strand
ATGTGTATATAAATATATATATATACATATATATATATATATATATATATATATATATATATATACACACACACACACACACATATATATATGTGTGTGTATACACACACACACGCACACATATATATTTGTATATAGGGCTAGCAAAAATTCGGGTCCAGGTCGATTCGGGTCCGGACAAATCGAACATTCGGACAAAAATTTCATACCCGGACCCTGTCCGAATTTGTGATAAGATGTTAGACATTCCGACCGCAATTTTGTGTGACCGTGCCCTAATCCAATTTTTTAATGTTCGAACCCGATTGTCCGAATTTGTTTTTATAAAATTTTCTAAAGAATTTGGACTAAAATTACACATAAACGTTGTTGTTCGATGTCCGAACCCGGTTGGCCGATTGTCTGATTTTGTCCGAACGCGATATGGTTCACAAATCCGGACAACCCGACCCGGCTTTGAATTCAGACATGACCAATTGTCCGAATTTTAAATCCGGACATGAATTTGATGACCGTACCCGGTTTTTTCGGGTCGGACAAATTCGAGTATTTAGGTCGGACAGATTTTTGCCAGCCCTGTGTGTGTGTGTGTGTGTATATATATATATATATATATATATGTGTCTATATATATATATATATATGTATGTATATATATATATATATGTATGTATATATATATATATGTATTTATGTATGTATGTATATATATGTTATGTATGTATGTATGTATGTATGTATACTATATATATATATATATATATATATATATATATATATATATATATATATATATATATACACACACACATGCATACAGACATATATATATATGTGTGTGTGTGTGTATATATATATATACACATACATGCATACATATCAAATCAACAATTATAAAATTTGGGTGAACCAAAAACTTAATATAATTTAATCTTTAATCTACTTTAATTCCTCAATGACTATCTTTTCTTTTTTGGGTCTTAGATCTTCCATTTCACTAGAGTTGAACTACTGTTTGTCCAATAAAGGGTAGAACTCTCTCATCACATATTTTCTTCATTCACAAGGCTCAAACCCGAGACCTTGTTTAAGAGAAGCAAGTGTTAAACCGCTTGAACCAACCTATGTTGGCAATGACTATCTATTTAAGATACTACTTTCATTTTTACATTTTGATAGCAATTTTAATCAATTTTTGATGCAAGAACAATTTAATTCAATATAGAATCTTGCTCAATGTTGGCATTATTTTGCTTTCAGAGATTTAAGTACTTTTTAGTAACACTTATACCAACAATATATTATTATTATTATTATTATTATTATTATTATTATTATTATTATTATTATTTAGGATAAGAATTATTATCATAAACAGTTAAAAACTATTGTGTAACTGTCAGAAAAGTCATTGACTATAATTGCAAATTCATTACTTTCCTGTTTATTTTATATGCAAAAGCCCCTTATGTAAACCGCCTTTAAGCCTAAACTACATTAGATGTTATATTGCACAACCGGGCGGACAGGACATGGGAGAACTGCACACTCGTCATCTCAGCTGCCTGGGGTATAGAGTGCTGTTCACCACAACATATGACTACTGTTCATTAATTCACTAGAACATATAGCGTAACTCGCTAAGTCCATTTGTTCTAGTGAGCTAGCATCGGACAAAATTCTTCATCGTTGGTAAACTATACTATACGTTCTGGTGAGCAAACCCTTCGGATGTACAATTCTCCTATCCATCCACTTATACAATATTATTTGCAACAATCCACGTACATTATAAGCGTAACTACAAAATATGCATGCAAAGCCTGCATGGAGCCGGCAGGATTCATTGGGCAAATGAAAGAGCAACCAGTGATAAGGTAAAGGACTTGGCAAATACTCCTCCATGAACCAATACGGCTCTCCTCACAGAATAACTCAAAGGGGGGGGGGGGGGCGGAAAGTTTGCATTCTGTTTTCCTACCGTGCTCAATCTCCCTTCCCTTACTGTAATGTAAAAACTGAAAGATGATAATGTTACAATCCAACAGATATCAGCTGCACTATTCGTATGTGCATCAACTGCATCACATGCAACAGCAAATGATTAAAATGGAGAACTTGCAAGATGACCGTTGATCATGGCTGAGATTCCTACCGGATATTTTACATTCACCTTCGCTTTCTAGAGACTACAGCAGTTTTTTAAAAAGTCAGCTGCCATCGGTCCCTCATGCCAGTCCAAGCTTGGAAAAGCTACTATCCACTGGCGATGCATAATTTGTCATAAGAATCAAAATCAATGTTATTTTCCTCTGCATCATCGAACAATGTATTTAGAAGGTTGGCAGGAGCAGCATCATCCGCATTTTCACTGAAAAACTCATTGGCAGCATTTTCCCTCCTTATACGCCGCTCCTCTATGACAGCATCTTCAGATTCTGCGCAGAAACTTCTCCGTGTTTGTCTTGCGGGCCTTTCGGCCACAAGAAATTTGTTACCTTCACGGGTTCTCTCAGGGAATCCTGACCACACTGGAAAACGGCTGGGATTTAGTTGTGTGATCTAGCCACTACGGCACTGCTTGTAACGTAACTAAAGGGACATATATGAAGCTTTGTGAACATACAAGAACTTGCAGTTCTCAGACACTACCATTTACAGAATTCCATAGAAAGTTTCTGAAAGCATGAACAGAATGCGAATTTCAAAAACTCCAAACCACCCCCTTCCCCCCCCAAAAAAAAAAGACTCAAACAACAGACACGGGATAATAGTCTTCATTATGATGACTACAGGGTGAGGGTTCACAAAAGCGACATCACCTTCTAAGGATATAAGTAACTAAAAATTGGGTAATAATAGTTCAAAGGTGGTATTAATTAAATGGTTGAGTGGAGTTTCATAAGTTCAGGATGTACTTATTAGAAACATAAGTGCATTCATTAAATATCTAAACCCACTAGCTTGAAACCAACACAATTTGTTTCATGTGGCTTGACACTTGTTCTCTTTAAGCAAGATCTCGTGTTCGAGTCTTGTGAATGGAGAAAATCTGTGATGGAAGAGCGCTACCTCTTATTGGGCCAACAATAGCTTGGTTTCAGTGAAATTGAGGATCCAAGACCCCCCCCCCCCAAAAAAAAAACCCACTACCTTGGAAAAAGTTTCTACCAATCCAACACCCCGAATAGATTAACTCCAAACTGAACTGCCATGCTCCAATTATTCACGATCTTTCCTATTACATACGCATATTATGCCGTTCATGTAGCTCCAAGCTCCATTAATTGTACAATATTGAGCACATTCATGAACTCTTTCCTTACCATCATGACTTCATGGTTGTAGTATCAAAATTCTCACAACTCTCCAATAAACACTTGTTTTCCCCCTTTTGCTTCAATGAATTGGCCTGTTTGTTTCCGCCCCCCCCCCCCCCTTCTTCAGTTGTCTATGTCCAGTTCCAAGTGTCATTTTTGGAACACTTTCCATCTTGAATTATTGTGGGCAAAAGCAGAATGTCTCATTGGACTGTCATATGCTTCTTTTCTAGACTGGTAGACTATCAATTATTTTTAAAGTAGGGTCCATCAGAAACACCCATTGCGGTTAAAGTGTAAGGCATGTAACATCTAAACACCCCTCTGCATGATGCCGCCGAGGCAAGACTACAGGGATTAGATAAGAATCTCCTTTTCTTCCCATGGTTGTCTTAGCATGTCCTGATACTAACTTATCATGGGCATTTGTATAGAACACTCTGAAATGATGAAAGGTTTTATGCAGGAAGGCAATAGAATTATCTGTAGGCCTTGTAAGACTTTGGCAGGTCTACACAACTCCATTGAGTGGAACCCACAAATTGGCGTGTTCAAGGTATTTGACACTTAAGCACGGACAAGGGCAAGATACTCGATACACTTTCTCCACTCAATTTCTTGGAACATTACATCTTGATTGGGATTGCGTAGCTGCTTCACACCAACAATGTTTCTCAGCAACATCTTATTTTAAAGATGGCTGATACTTGACCATAGCCCGCAACATCTCAACTTAAAGATTGCTGAAACTTGATCATAGCCCTGTTATTTCACGTTATGCATACACCAGCACACTCATCGTTATCACTTTAGCCTTTATGTCAAGTTTGAGCTCCGACGTTAGAAGGGTAAGCAGCATCTACTCCCTTGGTTCATAGATTTCCGGTAACGCTCACAGGACTGTTTACCCCCCCCCCAAAAAAAAACCCCCCTCCTTTGGCTACCGTAGCTGACATCAGCAGCAATACCGATTCTGACAGGCATGAAATCATTGCCTCTTTAGCTCAGTATAATCTTAAGCTTCGTTAAGTTTGATGAATCCATCAGCTAAGATGAAAGCGACAAGTATAACCTTCTACATTACTATTGCTAAGCAAAACTGACCAGCACTAAATAGAGAGAGGCAAAGTGGAGGCAAGATGATGGAGCAGCCTCGACAAGTTGGAGATTCCTTTCATGTGTAGCAAGTATTGTCAGCTGATCAAGACTATGCTCTATCCTAATTTTGAAAAAAAAATCTCTAAAAAAAATCTAGGAAGAACAAATCAAACTTCAAAAGGTTTTTAAAGCATTATAGTAATGGCTTTATTAATATAGGTGGATTGGTGTACTTAATAGAGATGGACAAAAGAAGGCTAATTAATAAAGTAGGAAACATTCAAGCATTTGAAAATCCGTACCTACTCAGATCCCAGGCTCCGTCACTTCAGACTAATTCCAAGTCTGATCCAAGTTACTGGAAATCTGTACCTACTCAGATCTGATTCAGCCCAACTCTGATCTTTGCAGGTTTCTGCCTGTGGTTTTTTGCTCTACCTACCAGGGCCTGCTATGGAAGGTACGCTAAAACAAGAAGTTCAGTTCTGCTACATCAAAGTCCAGTACTGAACTTCAATTAAGACCATGATAACCCAAAATGCGCTTACTATATATAATTATGAGGGTTCTTTATGAAGTGTTTTTCATCATATGGGCATGTCAAAGTTTGCAAGCAAAGGCCATCAAATTAACTTTCATGCCTGTATTCAACATTATCTCGGAAAACTGCAAAACAAGGTTTTCAATTATTTCAAGGGTGTACACACACGGAGATTGTTCTAAGTTGGAATCAGAATAACCGCTTCATGGCCTGCATACTCTCAACAACCTCCGATTTTTGGAACATTTAAAGTTGGTCTAGTTACTGCATAATTCAAACATAAGGAAGCAGATCAGGTTACTTCTTGCAATCATGCCTCCTAGGCATCATACTTGTGATACTCAAAACAACTGGAGTGCACAAAGAGTGGGAAGAAAGTTCAAACAAATATTACAATTTGGCTAATCGGGCTAAAAGTGAGTCACTTGATGCCTATTGCACAGTGGCAAAGGTCAGAGGTTGAAGGAAGTAGAAAAAAGAACAAAATCGAAGCAGCAAACAAATGAAAAGATTTATGCCATCTGCCAGTAATTCAGTGAGAAGATTGATGAGAGGCAAACTAAGACGAACTGCCAACGAACGGGATCCATCACAGATTCAATTTTGTTTTAGACAAAAATACTGATATACAACTACAAGTTGACAATGCCCTAAAGACCCTGAAATGAAATCAACTGATGAAAGTCTGTAAGGTGAGGCATGATTAGTCCAAATAAGAGAACAAAGGCAAACAGAGATCACTATAATCCCTAAACAGGAATTTCTGTGTACCTCTGGCAAGCATGAGCATATGTATAATCCCAATCATTTTCAATTTTTCATGTTTGTTTTGTGGAAAGATGTGAACAATGAAATCAAACACAATGACTGCATCATCCCTTAAAAAGTTTTTGATGGAAAAAGCCAATGAGCCTACAAAAGGAAAAGAATATATATACACATATATGTGTCTGTGTGCGCACACACACACACAAACACACACACACACACACACACACACACACATATATATATATATATAATTTATATATATATATATACACATATATATATATATATATATCACACGCGCGCACACGCGCACACGCGCGCGCACACACACACACACACACATATATAACAACAAAAGGTGGATGCAAAGCTAGCATCCTACAAAAAGGCTATACACATCCAATAAGTAAACTATCCACAAAATCAACAGGAGTAAAGGAAGAATAACAAAAGTTCCCTTTATCCCAAAAATAGTCTTAATGAAATTATCTTTAAAGCATTGAAAAGGCATCCCAACTCTTCTGTTCTTTTTTCACACCAAATGCTCCAAAAAATCACATGTTGAAATAAACTAGTATTCTTCTTTTTTTAGATTTCCTACCAAAGAAAACCCCCTAAGCAAGGAGAAGATTCCTAATAGGTTAGAAACAACCCAAGAAACACCCAGGCAATCAAAAGCTAGCTCTCATAGAGCTCTTGCAAAAGGACAGGACAAGGAGGCAGCAAGTGGTCTAGTTATTCCACTTCCACTTTGCACATATGGCACCCATTCACCACAACCTTACCCATCTTTTGTGAATTATCGCAAGTGAAAGCAAATAGATGAGCTTCATATGGTAAGACTTTTACAATGAAGATCCCTTTAGAACTAGGATCTCATCCAATTCAATCAATAGAAGATTCCCTGACAGAAATCCCATCTAACAGAGGGCCTGATTATGGACTGATATTGCTTTCATACTTTGCTTTCATTCTTCTATCTCATTATAAAGCTCGAGAATGAACACTGCCCCCCCCCCCCCCCGGGCAGTGGCTGGATGAGAATAATGGATATGAACAGAAGAAGGCCAAAACTAAGGACCTAGGAAAAATTCTAGCATTTGGGAATATGATGTATTTTAACAATTTTATATTATCTTCATTTTAGAAATTTAAAGGTAACTCTTAACATAATTTTAAAAAAGGCTATTCATGAGTGTTATTAGTAAGATTTACCTTCACATCTATAGGACAGTATTAGCTATGTCTCAATAGTATGCAAAGTGTTCAAGCTATTATGTGATTGTTTGTCATAGGTGATCTTTATTCATTTATACTCGTTAAACTAAATATATGGTATTCGTGATTCGCTCTTTCTTGGCCACTCGCTCCCCTGTGCTTCTTCAGTCCTGTGCTCACCCTCTCTAATGCCCCATATTCCTAATCTCTAGTCTCTCCCTTGAATGCCCCATATTCCTAATCTCTACTCTCTCCCCATATTTCTAATGCCCCATATTCCTAATATCTACTCTCTCTAAACTCCTCTTCCCTTCTCTTTCACAACTGTCAATTTGGTATAAGATAATTCTAATCACCATCAGTGCTCTTCAGTCTTCTCAATCAATCATTACATTTGGTAAAATATAATTCACATCGTACTTTCATATATAAAAACACACATAAAGAGCATTCAATTTGAGATCCTCTTTCAGCAAAACACACAGTGAGTGGTGGTGTTATTGTCATTGATTGCATGTTCATTACTTTGCAATTTACCTCAATTTTCTCTCTTTCCTATTAGGTCTAATTTGGGATTTACTGACGCATAGGCCTATTGATAACATCATTATGGGCTTCGGAGTTTTTTTCGGAGTCACCACAACCTTTAAGTTAATATCTATATGTGCTAGTGCATTCCAGGTACTCATATTCGTTTCTGATTATGATTCTCATGTGTAATATTTTGAAGATTTAGAATAGCACATCATACTGATTGAGATGCTCTCCTGTTCAGATTTATGATTCTTAACAGGAAAATAGAATAAAATATCACAGCAGCCTTGAAGGAATTGGCTACAACTGCTTGTTCAAACCTTAGCGTGGAATGTTCTCAAATCTCAACTTTACTTCAGATCATGTGCATCAGCTTGTGATAAGCAAGATTTCAAATTACATGAGTACTACTTGTACATATACTTTTCTTGCTAAGACGTTCTTACACTCATTTGGTCCAACATTTTTTGCCATGTTTATTTCTTTCTAAATCGATTGGGTTATGTAAGTTGTACACCACGTTGGAACAACACGAAATATGTTACCATCTTATGCCATTAACAAATAGCAATCTCCAACGAAATATGTTACCATCTTATGCTATTAACAAATAGCAATCAATACTTTGTCTCTGTTTATAAACAAATCCCTCCAACGCAGAGGAAATCTTGGGATCTGTCGTTAACAGCCGATGCTTACCAGCAAAATGATGCAGGACAATAGAAGCTGCCACCGTGACATTCAATGAAGCAGTCCCACAACCATATTGCGGAATATATACAAAGAAGTCACATATCTCTAACTCTTTGGTTGAGAGACCGGTTCCCTACAAAGTACAAGGCAAACACATCATAATTTAGTCGCTACAATTTTTTTAAAAAAAAGAAAAGAAATTCTTTTCTTTGTACTCTCTTGTACTTCAACATCAAACTTTTTTAACATTGAAAGGGAATGAATCAATACAAATGCTAAAAAGTGGAGAACATTCCTTAAGAGGCCAATAGAAGCTTATTCATCAAAAATCCAACCCTTAAAACACTATGGATCAATTCAAAGAATTCAATAACCACAAACCCTAGAAAATAGACTACACATGCGGGGAGATCAATAGTTCCCCATTTCTTTTGACTATTATCTCCTTATGTACTTATCGATACACAGTGAAAGTAGTCCTCACAATTCAGGCAGGAGGGTAAAATAGAGTGATTGTATTTTAACTTTGGTTTGAAAAGTGCTAAACCCTAACCCCAACTCTAAAGATGTTTCGGGTCTCAGGTCAACCCAACAGGCTAGAACAGCAATTTATATCTTTTCCTTCCTACAACTGTTATAAGCATTAAAATAGTTCGGTAAATAAAGCAGGATCTGGTCGATACAGAATTTTAAACTTTAATGTTTAAATTCTTTTCAAGAGCCTATCTTATAGAACCTACGATCCATTGACCTTTCAGACATATTTTGTAAACAATAGCCCCCCCCCCCCCCCAAACCCAAAAAAAAAGGCTTAAGTATCTAATTGTTATAGACACAAATTTCTTATAAAATACTTAATGAGATGGCTATTCGTCATAGAGGTGACAGCCAACCACATACCATAGCTTGTTTTCCTAACATGTATCACTTTATGGCAGATGATTTGATTAGATGTTGAGGTTGAAATATATGAAAAACTTGACGGAGGGTTGAAATTTATAAATTACTCGAATAATTTTTTATGGCTACTATATGTTTATTAAAAGATAAAAAGCCAACACAAATAGTTACGTAAAAATTTTGCATGAAAAAATCTTTTCTAAAAAAATCACTCTAACCCAATTGGTTAATATTTTGATCATTGAATTAGGCACAAAGATGTTGCCACTCCATTGTTCTTCCCCCTCATTTCCTCAATAGTTATCTTCCCCTTTCCCCTGAGCTTATCACTGCCTCACTTTTAATATTCAAGAAGAATTAAATGATCGTCAATGGTCATTTTTAGGGATTTGCTTCATATAAAGGCTCCAAATCCACTTTCGATTTTCCGAGTTATGATATCTAATTTCGGAGGCTGCTAGATAGAAAGTATCTTTCAGGATTTAAAGAACAGAAAATAGTGTTCCCCAAGAATGGAAGACAATTTCTCAGATGAAAGGAGAGAAATCAAATTTTCTCCAGTCCTCACTGTAGAGAATACGAGGCTTTTTTCGGTTAATCAACAACTAGCTTGTTAGAATCTGGTACAAACATAGGCTTTCAGTTGTTAGGAAGATTAGCTAGCTTCTCTATATAAATTGACAGACCTGTACAAAATGCAATTGAGATCTATTGTGTAGTAATAAGATCTCTCTTTCCAAGCTTCTTTTGGAAACCAAATCCTATAGATTGTGCAAGCATTTTCACAGAGTATGAGCACTTAAAATGTTAGGACTCTACAACCACGGGCAATTTCCTTCCTATGATGTCTTCTTTTCATCATTCTATGACCTTTCCCTCGATTTTGCATCTCCAGATATTTCTTGAGCTTTCACAATCAATTTGAATCACGGTGATGCAAATCTTCAAGGAGATCCTATATTTCTTCTAATTCTGTTTCCTCCGGTATTAATTTCATTACCAAACAGTTCAACGCAAAAATGGTCTCAAGTAAAATTTTCTCAGCTGAAGCAGATGGGGCAGACGCAAATCTTGATGAAGATTACCCATTTCTTTCGAATTCAGATTCTTCTGGTATTTGCTCATTACCAAACAGTTCAACGGCACAAATTACCTTAGCTGAAGCAGACGCTATGGAGTTAGCACCTAAAGCCAAAATGAAGCTTGGATTTGACGATGGATACTGCATTAAGCCTGCAGCAGATTCAATCAATATTCTACAACGCCAGACTATGTACGTGTTCTTTTGGGCGGGATTTCTACAAGTCCCCCTCCTTCCAACTTACCCTTTGTGAAAAATGATTTAAACTCCTTAAAATAAACAAAAATACCCATTATCTTTGAAAATTATAAATTATCTTCCAACTTACCAAGGGATAAAATGGACAGGTAAGACCGTTAGATAAGTTATAGATTAGACGGCACTAAAAATGAAGAAAAAATATTTCAAAATATAGAAAAATCTGATACAACTTCTTTAATAAGTGTTCCCTTATCAAATTTGATTGAAAGAGAAAATTACTTAAAGACATTCCCCAAAAAAAGAGTTACAAAAAAATTAATTTAAACAAATTAATAATAGATTTAATTAAAGCTTATTATAAATTATACCAAGAAACAAATACAAAACAAATATGAGGTCCTTCCCATGTCTGTTCTTTTAAGTAGGATTTTCCGTGTGGAAAGGAGCGAGATGTCTAGAAATGGAGCTGGAAGAAGTTACAATTGTATAATTGAATTATTTTAATTATAGGTACACATAATTATTTAGTTTTATTATTATTAACAACCTTGGTACATAATAAAGGTTATTTACATCATCTTGGGGTTTTTTTGGGGGGGGGGGGTTGGTGTTTTTGTTTGAGCTACATAATTGAAAATTCGAAATGGACTTATTGTGTTTTATCCAAACAATTAAAATGTGTACATAAATAAAAATATAAAATACATGAAAGATGTCTTTGTATATTTTTCATAATTCAAATTTACAACGTACTTCACTTGTAAAAAAATAAAATCATATTTATATGCTCAAAGAAAGATGAAGACGGTCATCGTACAGAAGTGACACAAATATTTACAAAATAACATTGTAAAAGGGGCAAGGTGCACTAAGGCGCATAGGATCCCAAAGCACAAGACGTAAGGCGCTAGGTGAAGACGCACACATCACGGATGCAAGACGCACTTCTATTGCAAAAAATTTAAAAAGCCTTTCACATTTTGCAAAGTAGATTTTACATAAACAAGTTAGATAAATGCATTTAAAAAGTGGTTAGACGTCAATATAACTACCAACACCGCAAATAACCTTAAGATATGTCATCTTATCATCGTAGTTCCCCAAAGCACACACTTACCGTACAAGCATAACTCACATTTTGGTCCCCAGGAAAGAAAAGAAGAAAAAAGGTAAAGCCAAGGCTAAAAAAAGGAGAAAAGGGGGAAGATATAGTCTTGCATCCTTGAGGCGCACCTCATCTCCTCCAAAGCGCTAACCTGATAACCTCATGGCGAGGCGCGCCTGAATTTGCCTCAGGCGGGCTTTTTTAAACTAAAGGTGACATACGTTTTGATATCACCCACAACAAGATTCTCAAATTTTATTAGCTATTTAATTCTTAAATTGCTTCATGGCATGTTCAGCATGCTCATCAAACAACATAAGATCAGGACTTCCTCCTATAGTAGGTAGCGTTGATGAGATTTGCATCCCTTTTTAGATGAACATGAATAAAATTGTAGAGAGGTGATCATATTTCATTGGAGAGATCTTGTCCTCTAATATCTTCTATGTTGCCTCTAAGACTCCAAATTCGCTCAACGGTTCTCGTAGAGAGAAGTGGCTAAAGTTAAACAAGCATTTAATCGCTTGAGGCCTGCGACGATATGACCTTTTTTATGAACGATTTTGTACCTTGAAACACACACACACACACACACACACACACACACACACACACATATATACACACACACACACACACACACACACACACACACATATATATATATATGTGTGTGCGCGTGTACATCTCTCTCTCTCTCTC